>ML104692.1:160466-228463 GCA_003697995.1 Taxidea taxus jeffersonii | reverse complement strand
AAAAAAAAAAAAAAAAAGGCAAGGAGAGAGAGGGAGGGAAGGATGGAGCAGAGGAGTAATACGGCTGTATTTACGTTTTTAAAGAATAACCTGATGGCTACACACAGGATACACGGAAGTGAGGAGGAATGGCAGCAGGGAGACCTGGGGTCCCCCCAGTAATCCTAAGTCAACGAATTCAGTGTTACTAATGTCCTAGCTCTCAAGTCCATCTTCAAGGCCAGTGCAGGCTCCATAGTCCTCATGGATATATCCCTAACACCCTCACTTCACATAACTCTCTACTGCCTCTCAATTTATATGACACGTACTGTGGGAACCTCTCACTTGGTCTCATCCTATGGGGACTCCTACTCCTCGTTAGATTTTCCTAACATTTTATCAAATCTAAGACACTCCACTGTTTGTAAGAAGAACCACAGAATACTTTCTTACCACACAGAACTTTTTTAAGAGTTTTAGGTTCATAGCACAACTGAGTATAGAGATAAATGCATTTTGTTCAATATAGAAAAATTACAGTCATTAATATTATCCCCAATCTCATCCATATTAGTAATATGAAAATCGTTTTGATCTTGTGGACCCTCTGAAAGGGTCTCAAGGACCCCAGGGACTCCCTGGACCACACTTTGAGAAATGCTAGTATTAAAATATCTGGGGCCTTTCTTCCTGCTCTTCCTCACTCGTTCCCATAAGGCAAACTCAGCATGCACGTTTCAGCCCCTTCTGGATCTCTTTGGAAGCCAACCTGGCTGCAACGTGCCCAGCTGCTCTGCCCTGCCATGTGCAGCAGGCTCTCTGGACAGAGAAGGCCTGCAAGTCGTACGGTCATGTCTGTGACCTGGGTGGATCAGGCTGTCTAACTCAGGGGCAGAAGTCTATCAAGTCCTTTTGGTCACAGAGCTAAAGCCACTTGCTCTAATTCGGCTTTTTATCAGTGATTAAGTTAGTGGTTTATCTTCTGTTTTTCTGAATCTTATTTCTATCTTGCAGTTGTTTCTCAGCTTGGAGTGAAGGGGGTTGATATTAGTTCCATAAAACATTCATGAGTTGATCCAAATTCATTCTGTATGTGTATTTGTTCACATACTTTCTATTTGAAATTCTTATTCAAAGCCCTGCCAGCATTTAGTTCCTTAAGAGAAGAGGCTTTTTCATTCATTGTTTGTAGCTGAAAAATAAGTAATTTCTTTTTTTCAAAACACAAGGCTGTTGATACATTCATTAGTTGGAGTTCATTCTCTCCTGAATTTTATACTGCTTTTACGTGCAACTATTCCAAATAGTCTTTAATAATTTAAGAATATAAGAACCTATTGAAAAGCATGAATAATAAAGAATTTCACCAGAAGTGTATTTTCCACTTTTTGGTGAAACAAAACTCTTGTAAAACTTAAAAGGAAAAAATAGATGAACACCTTAACTCTCTCCCCTATAGTCCCTCCTTCCTATAGACTGAATGGTTGTGTCCCTCGTAAATTCATACTGAAGCCCTAATCTCCAATGTGATAGTACTTGGAAGTGGAGTCTTTGGGAGGTAACTAGGTCATCAGGACGAAGCCCTTATGAAAGGGCTTAGGGCCTTTAAGAGACACCAAGGGCACCTTGGCGGTTCAGTTGGTTAAATGTCTGCCTTCCACTCAGGTTATGATCCCAGGGTCCTGGGATCGAGTTCCCGCTCAGCAGGGAGGCTGCTTCTCCCTCTGCCCCTTCCCCTGCTCTCTCTCCCTCTGTCTGTCTCAAAAAAATAAAAATCTTTAAAAAAAAAAAGAGAGAGAGAGATACCAGAGAGATTATCTCTCTCTCTACCATGTGAGGGTACACACAGAAGGTGTCTATCTACAGACCATGGAAAGGGCCCTCACTAGGAAATGAACTGGCTAGCACCTTGATCTTAGACTTCCCAGCCTCCAGAATTATGAGAAATAAATATATGTTCTTTAAGCCTCCCAGTTTATGGCATTTTGTTACAGCAGCCTGAGCAGACTAAGATAATGTCCTTCCAAAGAATAATCTCCACACCTAGGCAGCAACTAACTGAGCATATTGGCCTTGAGAAGCCTGGGTTCCAAGGAACATGACTTTTCTGGTTTCCAGGGCAACAACTTCCCACTGTGCAAGGCTTCAGTACTACTGTTGTCAAAGTTGATGTATTAGTCTGCTCCAGCTGGTATACCAAAATACCATATACTAGGTGGCTTAAACAACAGAGCTTTATTTCCCCCAAATTTTGGAGGCTGTAAGTCCAAGATCAAGATGCCAGCATGGTGAGGATCTAGGGAGGACTCTCTTTACTGGCTTACAAAGGGCCACCTCCTCAGATGGCAGAGCAAGCACCAGCACACTCTGGTGTCTCTTCTATTAAGGGCATTAATCCCACCATGAGGGCCTCACCGTTGTGACCACATCTAAACAAGTTATCTCGAAAGGCCTCATCTCTAAATACCATCACACTGGGGGGTTAGCGCTCCAACATAGTAATTTGGGAGGGACAGGATTCAGCCTAATGCAAAAAGACTCCAACCTGAATGGATAATTGTTTCAAGGCTTTCAGTTCTATAAAATTACCTTGGAATGTTTGTATACTTGATTGATAGGCATATAATTTATGCCATCTTGAGGAATTTTGGACTGAAACTAATTTATGTTTTTGGCAACCTCACATGTAGTTTTTTAAATGTGTTGTTGTAAAATGTGTGCTTATGCTAAATAAATTTAAACACTGCAAAAGGTTATAAAATGAAAAGTAATAGTCCCCTCTCCAAATCCAGTCAGAGGTTCTGTGAATAGTTTGGGTATTTTTCTATTATATGTTTTTAAAGATTTTATTTATTTGATAGGGAGCGAACACAAGCAGGGGGAGCAGCAGACAGAGGGAGAAGCAGGCTCCCCGGGGAGCTTGATGTGGGGCTCGATCCCAGACCCTGGGATCATGACCTGAGCTGACAGCAGACGCTTAACTGACTGAGCCACCCAGGTGCCTCTAGTTTGAGCATTTTTCAAGAAATTTTTTTCACATAAGTGTAGATGTATGCAAGTTTTAACCATAACATAATCATTCTACACGTTTTTTTTTCTTTCTTTTTTTTTATTCTATACATTCTGACACACGGCTCATTGTTTTCATTCTCAGTGTCTTGACTCATTTCATATCAGCACAAAGGGTTCTACCCCATTACTTTTTTATTTCTGCAGTTTTCCATCTATATAGACCACAGTTTATTTAACCAGCTCCTTTTTGATGAAGCATTTGTGGGTTTTTTTTTTTTGCTATAAAAATGCTATAAAATCGTCCTTGTGCATATCTTTCTGAACTTGTATGAAAACATCCTTAAGGAAAATTCTACAAGTGAAATTGCTGGGCCAGAGTATGCACGCTAGGAAATCTCATCAGTAATCACAAACAGCCTCCAAATGGGTTGTGCCAACATAGACTCCCAGCACCAGTGTTTATATGTGGGGTGTGTTCCTCACAACCTTGACAACCCTACATGTCATGGAACTTCTCCATCTCTGTCAACCTGATTAAGTAAAAAAAGGCATCTCATTATTTTAGTTTTTATTTCTTCAATTATGACTGAGGTTAGGCATTTAATACACCACCTCTTTATATTTCCTTTTCTGTGAACTGCCAATTCACGTCATTTGCCCATTTTCCTATCTTATCTTTTGTTCTTTTACTAGTGGCTTGTGTTATGGGGGCTTGGATGGGAAACTGTCCTCCTGGATACAGGAGAGCTGGGGGCAGACATGTGGCTCAGAGATCTCTGGGCACTGACTCTGCTTTCTCCTTTTAGATTAAACGAGTCTGCTGATGTGACTTAAGCTCAAAATCCAGGAAGTCCTGGTATTTATAAACATTTCCTTCAGAGGAAAAGTATAGATGGTTTAAGTTCTTCCAGATGGGTCTTACTGAGCCCCAGTATGAAAGGCATTTTGGTGTAGCCACAATGTAGCTGGAATTGGCTGCTGTCTCATCTCTAGGGTGATTTTACTTGCATGAAGAGGATCAGTAGCCATGATGCAGGCCAGGAGGAAAACAAGGGCCTACGCAAAAGCCACCCCATGATTTTGACCCAC
The DNA here is from genome assembly GCA_003697995.1 of Taxidea taxus jeffersonii. NCBI lineage: Eukaryota > Metazoa > Chordata > Mammalia > Carnivora > Mustelidae > Taxidea > Taxidea taxus. Next base: position 224,380 of record ML104692.1, on the reverse strand, counting down.
AACTGCTCTAAGGAAACACCTCGTTTCCATAAGTGTTTACAATTTTGACTAAATGAAAACCTGTAAGTTTGTGTGCATCCACATTTGTGCGTGTGTATGCATGCACATGTGTAATTCTCCCACCAATCTGGAAACCACCTGAAATTCAGCAACTTTTAAGCAATGTATAGATTGAGGAAATTAAAAGTAGTCTTTTGTCTGTCTCAAGAACGGCAAATATTTTCCCTATTGGATATCTTTACACTGTTTATTTGTTTTGGTTTTATTTCTATTTTTTTTTAAAGATTTTATTTATATATTTGACAGAGAGAGACACAGTGAGAGAGGAAACACAAGCAGGGGGAGTGGGAGAGGGAGAAGCAGGCTTCCCACCCAGCAGGAAGCCCAATGCGGGGCTCGATCCCAGAGTCCTGGGATTGTGACCTGAGCTGAAGGCAGTTGCTTAACAGACTGAGCCACCCAGGCACCCCTATTTGTTTTTATAGAAAACTTAACTTTATAAAAAAAACTTATTTAGCTCTATAGAAAATTTAACTTTTATCTTCTCAAATTCAATCTTTTCTGTTCTGGCTTTGACTTTCTCTCACACTTAGGTCTTCACATTCCAAGTTTATACAAATAATTTATCTGCGTCCTTTTTTCTGGAACTTTCATGGTTTTAAATCTTTGAGTCATCTGGCAGTAATAGATTCTTTTAGTATAAGAAATCATTATTCCTCCAGCTCTATTTTTTTAAGTAATCCAATAATCCAATTGGTTTTAATAGGCAGTCTTTACAACATTGTAAATTGTCATATGTATGAACATACATAGACTTACTTTTGGTCCTTTAATCTATTCCTGCATTAGAATTGTTTAATTTATAGTAACTCTAGAATAAATTTTGTCAATTTAGATTTTAAAAAATTTTCAAATATATAAATGTTACCTCAAGTATGTAAATAACCATAGTATCATTTAAGTGATGTTGATAGTGGTTATTTTGGAACAAATTCACAAAATACTATGATTTGATTTAAGTTATTTAAAATAAAATGGCAAATAACTTGAGGTGAATATTGTAATGGTTCTCAAACTCTGTTATACATCAGAAATACCTAGTGAGCTCAAACATACTAATAATTGCCTGAGTCCTGCCTTTCAAGGCATCTGATTCAGTAGGCAGAGAATAGGCTGCCCTTTTCAACCACTCCTAAAGTTATTTTTACACACAGAAAACTTCAAGGACACTAGAATATCTCCTAGGGTAACATTTCCAATTTCAAATATCTTCAACAAAGAATAGTCCAGAGACCTGCCTTTAGAATGGATAAACAGAATTCCTCAAGAATGATTAAAACCACAACCAAATAAATTTAGCAAGAATAAATCATTTTAAACAATAAGCGATGAACACTAGGCAGTACAACATGTTCGCTTTAAAACAGGAAAACACTGAAAAGATATAAGATCAAAATGAACGTGATAAATAAAAAAGAACATAAAGGAAGAGGATCCCTCCAGGGGAAAGTCTGATGTACATACAAAAACCCCTAAGGCATATGTAGGGTAGGCTGCAATGATAACTTTACTAATTAACTCCAAAATCATTGTCACAGAAAGAAAAAGCATACAATGGAAATCTGTCTTTATATGGTAAACTTTGGCACAAGGGAAATTAACTTTAGGTTCAGTGGGAAATACTGCATCTCACTCCTTTAAATCTGCGTTTAGTCCTTGATCATGCTTTTGTGGATGATCTATCGTCCCTACAACTTGAATGCTTTCTTCTCCACTTTGAGAGTCAACTCCAATTCTACTTTTCTCCCTAAACCCTCCCTGTAGACTTACAACCTTTAAGGCCTGATCAGATCCTGAGCACAGGATGAAGGGAACTGGCTAAGGGTCTACTCCCTGTCCCAACCAGAGCAATGGTGACTATAACAGAGGGCTGGCAGGAATTCTTCCAGCTAGCAACCATCAAAGATTCCACAGATTTTTAGCTCTTTCTGCCACTACTTCCTGCCTGAAAAGAAGGACTGAAATGGGCAGAGGCGGAGCTTAAAGGTCAGAGAACTCTGATCATATTGAGGCAGTCACCACTCTGTATGAATACCACAATTATATTTCTTAAGCTTCTTGGTCAAAATTTTGTTCATGCTCAATTTAGCACGGACAAGGACAGATACAGAGATACAAATACAGTGTTTTATTTTTATTGAATGATCACAGCCTTTTCCTTCTGTGTTTATCAGAATTATATTTCAAAAGGGGAAACAGTATTTCCAGACAATTTAAAAATAAAATTTGTTTTTCATTTTAAAAGTAATGCATGCTCATGAGAGAAAATCTGGAAAATACAGAAAGTATGAAAAAGAAAGTAAGTCATTCATATACTATTATCCAGTTATAGCAACTATATATATCTTCCACTCTTTACCTAACGAAATAATTTTACAACATTGTACCTAGAATTTCACGGAATGTAAGGAGAACAGAGATGCTTGTCAGTATTGTATGGGAAGTCCTAAACAATAATATTTTTTTATTAAGTGGCAAAATAATTGAGATGAACAGATGAAGCTGTGTTTGCAGATGATGACTATTTTATTGACTTAGAAAATCTAAGAGAATTTTTGGATAAGGTATTAAAATGTAAAAAGGGTATTGGGCCTATTTTTTAAAGATTTTAAAAATGTATTTATTTGAGAGAGAGAGCACTAGCAGGGGGGATGGGCATAAGGAGAAGGACAAGCAGACTCTCCACTGAGCAGGGAGCCCAATGTGGGGCTCATCCCAAGATCCCAGGATCATGACCTGAGCTGAAGGCAGATGCTCAACCGACTGAGCCACCCAGGCATGCTAGTATTAGGCCTGTTTTCTAGTATCAAATGAACTTTAAAAAATTAATGTATTCCTAGTTACCAGAAATAGTCAAATAGAACATACAATAGAAAAAAAGGATTCCATCCATTGTTATACCTAGGGATGGATCTCTGTAGGAAAGAGTGTTAACAGGCCTTAAATTGCTGTTCTTAGAAAGGCCTGCTTATAAGGTTGGTCCCTGGGCATCTGAGAACTTGGTGGGTTCTCTTTATTGATATAAAACTTCCCTCAAATGACAAGAGGGGCTCATACACGTAAACTTTTTGTACAAAGAGTATGGTGCATAAACCTGATACGGTGTAGGAACACCTGCTTTATGTCTGGGAGTCTGGTATTTTGGTACATGGTAGGCAAAAGGTGCCCATATGACCAACACCCAGCAGTCCCCTTGAGTACCAAGTCTCTCATGAGTTTTCCTTACAGACATGTGCTTCACACATGTTGTCACAACTTGTTGGAAGAATAAAGTGTGCCCTGTGTGATTCCACTAAGGGTCAACTTCTAGAAGCTTGTATGCCTGATTTCCTCTGAACTTTGACCCATGTGCCTTTTCCCTTTATTGAGTTTGCTTTATAGGCTTTTGGTATAAATCTTAGTCGTGAGTACCACTGAATGCTGAGTACTGAGTCCTTCTTATAATCACTGAAACTCAGGGTGGTTTGGGGGATCCCCAATATAACATCTTCATGGAGATAATTACAAAATGTTCAATGAAGAACAGATGACCTAAATAAATGGAGAATTTTACCATGATGGAGAGTGTGAAGAAGGGCAGCCCACTCACCCCATCAGTCATATATTCAGTGCAATTCCAATCAATATGCTTGTAGGCGTTGTTTTGATTTTTAATGGTTCATGTTAGGTCAATCCTAAAATCAATATGGAAGGGCAAAGGGCCAAAAATAACCAGCTGTGACAGAGGGTAGGTGGTAGAATTTGTCCAACTTGAGATCAAGAATTACTTACTGTAAAGCTATAGTAATTAGGCAGTGGGAAGGTATCTCAATGGGGCTTTCCACGGAATGTGACAAGATTCTAAAATCTGTGAGAATAAGTAAGTCCAAAATAGATAAAACATTCCTGGTAAAGACGAAGAACCATACCAAGTAGGATGTGAGGCCACAATAATTAAGACAGTATAATACTGGTACAAGGATAGACAAACAGACCAAAAGAACAGAAAGCCCCCAAAACATACTGACCATATATGGAAAAAAGTTGATATCTGACATTACAGACTTTGGGAGAAGGATCAAATAGATATGCTGAACAAACAGCATTTATAGTGGGAAACTCACTGAAATCCCTATCTCATACCACATGCCTTACTCTTCTGTATTTTTGAAATACATCATAATAAAAACTTAGTTTGACGAAATGCATATACTAAAATCTCTTACTCTGTTGGTAAAACACAGATCAGTAATCATAATTTTACAAACTGTTCTCCTTCCTAGGATCCCAAGGGCCTATGAGCTTAATTAAGTATCATATAACCTCAATTTCACATCAACTTTTTGAATAATATAAACCTTACCTCATAGATCCTGGCAATTCCACAAAGTAAGGTTACTTCTCCTGGAAACTTATCTAAGCCTTGTTTGAAAAGATTTAAAGCCGTCACTGGTTGATCCAATGAGACATAAACCTAAAACCAAGACACATTTCAATAAAAGTACTGGTTCTTAAAATAGCAGTATTTGTTATGACAAGTTTATCGTTATTGCTTATTAACAGATTATCTCCTAGATTTTACAAGTAAAAATGTTTTCAGAAACATGGATTATTTTTCAAAAGTGACATTACAGTTTTATCTTCATGTCATACATGAAACATCCATTCATTTATTCCTTCAATAAACGCTCATGATGGACTTGCTATTACCTCAGAGACCAAGCAGTAACTCAATAAGAGAGGAACGAGGGAAAATTTTTTTAGGATAGAACAGACAGGAGTATGTCCATAAGCGGGTACAAAGGAACCAATTATGAGATGGAAGTTGGAGACACAGGAAAAAGAGGGAGGACCAAGGAGCAAGAAGGTCTGAGAAAGGGCAGCAGTGGAGAGCCTGCGGAGAAGGTGGTTTTGGAAAAGGGCCCTTGGAAATGGAGGAGGAACAGATTTGTGAGGAATGGGTCAGGGAGCTTAGAAAGGTAGCACTTAATAGCTTCCACTTAATTAGCAATTAGGACATTAGCACAAATAAATCCTATATTCTGTAGGAATTTCTAAAATAGGGAATTACAGTTTTAGGCATGGAAACATAAGAGAATGACATTTTTTTCTTCTTGATCTTGGATCCTCTATTTCTTTTCAAATAGACTGTGCTCTGAAGAAGGCCCAAATGGAACCACAGAAAAACTGTTTGTAGTGTTTAGTGCTAAAGTGTGAGATTAAAGGGAGAGGTATGGATGAAAATATTTCAACTTTTACTTTACACACTATTGAACTGCCTTTTTAAATACAATAAGTAATTTAATATACCAAGTAACATAAAACATTTATTCTTTTAAAAATTAACAATCTAGTATTTTCAGAAATAATATTGTTCCTAAATCAGATTGATCTCTATTTCATAGCAATTATTTTTCATATATTAAAGAAGTAAATTTTACTTTTATACAGTCACATAGGCAATAACAGATTGAAGCAAATCAATTTATGGAAAAATATGTCAAACCATGTATTCAGCAAGAGTTAAAAAGCACTTTTTTTTTTAACCACCTGGCAAGTGATTATCAGTTAATAAGATGAGTTAAAGAGCGAGACCTGAGTTTTAATTTCAAGGCATCTGAAAAGTTTAAAAAGTTTAAAAGTCACTGTGATGCTTAAAAACTTCTTTAAGAATTTTAGGTTTAATATATAATGTACAGAAGGCGGACTCAGTTTCAAACATCTCTGAAAACTATAGTAAACAAGATTATTTAGTACCATAAGTTTACAGAGTGTACCTTCATTCTGTTTCTTTTTAGTATGCAAATTCTTAAAACCATACTAAGGAAGTAGAGGCACTTCCTTTGATAACTCTTCTTTTCAACCTCCTTTCACAAAACTTTTTAATTTAAAAAAATTCGTCAAGATACAGCAAGATGATGTCCTAACCACCACTTCATCAAATGTTTCAAATAGCCCTGGTAAGGGCCAAGAAGTCACTTTTTCCCAGGACCGAAAATTCTGGGGGATGGCTGTGAGGGGGCCGTAGGGGGCGTTGGGAGTGCTGGCTCTGAACAGCCAGGTGACCCTGAAAATCCTGTTTTGCCTCTTTAAGTATCCAGGGTCACAAGAATACAAAGAAAATGTTAAAACCAAGTTGAGGGGGTGACTCTGAGGCTTAAATTCACATGTGGGTGGGACAGACTGGATAGAATACCTCCTCCTGAACAGGTGTTCAATCAAGGGGAGGTACTGTCTTCATCATTATGGCAGAGCCAAGAAGCCTAGGACCTCCATGAAAACAATTCTGGTTCTCTGCAGTCTGCTGCGGTGGGAGACAGGCATGCTGTAGAAATGAAGACCTCTCTGGGGCCCGTTACCCACAGGGGGTGGGAATAAGCCTATGGCAGTTTCTTCTGCTCTAATGGGCAATCTTTCAAAGGGGTTTTCTTATTTTTCATGGCAATCAATTTCTCCCGCGACAGTTACCCTCCATATGTTCTCACTTTTCCACTTGCTATAAAGAAAAATAAGTCTGAGCACATTAACTTGCCAACAATTCCTGAAGAAACTGGCAACTCTCCATATACATTGGCCACAATTTGAACATTTATTTTGAGATGACAGATTTCACTCCAGTTAAGAATACTTACTTACTTTTGCCAAGTAGAGAAATGTATCTACCATTTCCTGCTGCTTCAGGGCTGATTTAAACTGTTTTTCTGCTTCACGATACATTCCTAACCTAAGAACAGCCATTTTAAAAATGAGACATTCAACTTAAAAATAAATGCTACAGCACTTATTCACACACACAGGATATGAATAGAGATAAATCACATTTCTAAGAGTAAGCGTGTACCGAAGAAGGTAATGTCACTCACACAAATTATTACCAGCATTATATGTTGAGCACAAAAGTGCCCATTTCCCACATTTGCTGTCCATGTAACCCTCCAGTGGTGCGTAACAAGTCTGTCCGCAGCCCGGACACAGCAGGACTGACAGCTGCCAGCAGCCAGAGCGCGTCAGTTTACCACCCAAAAAGCTCATAGTCAGCTGGATCCACAGCAAGTGACCTGAGTAAATGCTGTGGTTCTCCATTTTATTGGAAGAACTTAAGGATGGCATTTCTTTGGAAACATGGTCTACTCTGAGACAGAGGCCCATTTTTAAAGCCCTTCTTAAACTGTTTTGATATAATAATTGCTTCTTCAGTGATACAGTTATGCCATTTTATGATTCTAGAAACATTTTCTTTCCCTTTTTTATCTTCGTATCCGATACAGATTGTCCTGGTCTACAAATGTGAGATTTGTTCCTTGTCTAACCATAGTAGTTAGTTTGATATCAGCCCCGTTTTTCTGCCCAGGGAACATTTTTTTATTACTGAATCAGTCATTAGAGCATTAAAGCTCAATCAATCATTAAAGCACACTTGAGCCTGTTCTAGATCTGTTGGGCTTTCTCCTAACGACTCATCCCTAGCCAGCCAAGAGCTGCTTAGGTACTTTATGAGGCTTTCATTCTGTGAAATGATTGTTTCACAGGATGCACCAGTAAGCTGCTTTCATTCAGAGCCTTGATAGAAGAGTTCTGACCTTCTACCCTGGTTGTCTAAGTTGAGCACTGGTATGGCTATACCCAAACAGCTGTTGGAAGATACGGGATTGAGGAGGTTAAAAGGGACCCCCCAAAACTGCCCTAAAGTTAGAATGTGTGAGATGGCAGAAGGCCCACCTCTTCAAAGTTCCCACAACTTTTACCAGGAATATTAACAATATGTTATCAAAGAGCTCTCAAGTTCTGAAACACAGCATAGTTCTATACAAAGCTTCAACTGAGCATTCAAATCTTAAGCATGTGGCTAAAGTTCAGCCACACTTGATTATCCAGGAGAGTATGTGCAATTCTATCTAATATGCTGTCTCTTCCCAAATATGATTTAAAATGGATTATAGGGGCGCCTGGGTGGCTCAGTTGTTAAGCATCTGCCTTCAGCTTGGGTCATGATCCCAGAGTCCTGGTATCGGGCCCCACATAGGGCTCCCTGCTCAGCAGGAAGCCTTCTTCCCCCCTCCCACTCCATCTGCTGGGTTCCCTCTCTCGCTGTGCCTCTCTCTGTCAAATAAATAAACAAAATCTTTAAAAAAGAATTATAATACAATCCTATAGGATACATATATAAAACAAGAATATGAAAATAAAGTTTTTTTTTTAAACAATGGTGATGGAAAGATAAACAAATTAAAATTAAAAAAGAAGACCAATCAAAGCCATTTAGCTATGCTGGGAACCAAAGGAAGGAAGGATGGGTCATATACATTTTTTTAAATTACTGCAGCCTCAAGAGATAACTTCTTCTAATACTAACAAAAAGGAATAACCACATGGGTTTTTCTGCAAAGGAAATTAAGTGGGCAATGTATAAAGTCTAGGAATAAGGAAAATATCAGTCAAGTTCATGAATACAGGTCAATCGGAGAGTCAAAGTCCCAAGATAAACCCACCAACTGCCTACCTTTTCTCTCCAATTTAATTCAGTAAATATTGTTAAGCACCAACTGTATGCACATTTCATGATGCAAATATGAAGATTAAAACCATGAACTAAAGGCACCAATAAGAATGGAACACTGGCGGCGCCTGGGTGGCTCAGTGGGTTAAGCCTCTGCCTTCAGCTCAGGTCATGATCTCAGGGTCCTGGGATCGAGCCCCGCATCAGGCTCTCTGCTCAGCAGGGAACCTGCTCCCCGCCTCTCTCTCTGCCTGCCTCTCTGCCTACTTGTGATCTCTGTCAAATAAATAAAAACTTAAAAAAAAAAAAAACGGAACAAAACATGTTCACAAATAAACGGAATTGTATTATGGCCAATAAGAAAAAAAAAAAAAGGTACGTTGAGAGCACAGAGGAGGAGTGAGCCAAGATAGTTTCTGGGAGGAAGTGACAGGCAAGATTTTGAGAGCCAGACAGGGTGGGGAGGGGTGAGGTGGGGGAACACCTCGGATGGAAGCAAAATATCAGCACAGGCACAGAGCAGAGTGCACAGCATGGAAGGGGAAGGCTGAGTTGTTTGGCGTAACTGGAAAGGAGGACACAATAAGTAACGGGAGAACGGAGTGAGAGGGGCAAGCGTGGACGGGGACCAGATCAGACATGCTACACTTAAAATGCAGACTTCATCCTAGAGGTCATGGAGGTTAGCCAAAGAATCCAACAAGAGCTGTTTTTCCACAACAGTTATGCTGATGGTAGTATATAAGAAGGATTGGGGGAGCAAGAAAATGGGGGCAGAAAACCCAGATAAGAAGCTAATGGAACAATTCAAACAAACTGAAAATCAGAATTCGGGCACTGGAGTGGGAATCCAGTGGTAGGGGAGCTACTGTAGACCATCCAGCAGAATTTACCAGTCAGGAACAAAGAGATACAAGTCAACTGGGGCTCCATCCTCTGGTAATCCATCCTTGATTCTCCAGCCCAAGTTAGGAGCTCTTTCTCTGAGCTTCCTACGCTTGCTTACCACTGTTTACTATCCTCTCTCCCCCGTTGGATTGTAAATCCTTTGAAGGAAGGGCTATCTAATAAATATTTGTAACCCCTGTACCTGGCTCATTAAATATCCTAATGAGTCAGTGAATGCAGGAGTGCTGAGCACATACTAAAGATGAGAGGCTATTAAGGGACAGAGGAGAACTGCGATTAATATAGCAAGGTAAACTCATTTAAATGCCATTTTATACGGATCGCAGAAGGAATCCAAATTGTGCTTTTCTTTAATTATTAAAGATTTCTTAAGGTTTTGTTTAGAAGCTCAAGATTTCAAGCTTGCTTTCAGAAATTACATTCATAAAAGTTTAATGGTATAATGCTATAAAATTACCTTTTAGTAGAAAATACTTCCTCAGTCTAGCAGCAGAAAAAACACTTAAGTTCTATGTAAAATATCTAAGTGGAAAGTAGTCTTAATTTCAACCAAAAAAGAATAAGCATCCTTTTTATTTCACTTATATATTTCCTTTTCCTCACAGTGTTTGGTAAGTAAAGTTCCTAAGTACTAAAGGATGCTCACAGTAACTGGTCTACCTTGTTTTGAATACCAAATAATGTATTTATATTTGTAAAATACAGTAATTGCCCATTTGTCTCTATTTTTCAAATGCTCCAATGTACTTCAATACCAGGCAACAAGTCTTAGTTCTCATTTACTAGTTGCTATATAATATTCATAAAATTAATTACAACTTTTCTGACCTCTTAATTAATTTGCTTAAAAATGTTGTGTAGGGGCACCTGGGTGGCTCAGTCAGTTAGGTATCTGACTCTTGATTTCAGCTCAGGTCATGATCTCAGCATCATTCGATCGATCGAGCCCTGTGTGGGGCTCCATGCTCAGCAGGAAATTGCTTGAAGAGTCTCACCCTCTGCCCCACCCTCACTTGCATGCACACTCTCCCCCTCCCCCAAAAAAGTGTGTTTAAACGTTAAGTGGATTAATGTAAGAATATTCAGATCCTAAACACTGGAATTATACAAGTAATAAGAGAACTGGAGTCAGAAAGCTGAGCTCAAATTCTTGTTCTGCAAGAATTACAGGCTGTGTGAATTTGGACAAGTCACTATCTTTCTGAGGCTCAATTTTTCTCATCTGGATAAAGAGCTAATGATAATAGCAACTATCTCCAGGTGCTGTGAGATTTAAGTGAGATAATGTAACATGTGGACAAGCAAGCTCTCACCTGTGAAGCACTTTACAGATGTGAGGCATCAAGGGACATAAAAAGATTTTCGAGCAAGAGATGATGAATGGGAATCACCAGACAGTTCTAACAGGTCCATTACTAACTAGTCTTTCACTAAGGAGTTCCTAATGCAAATCACAGGCTTTCTCTGGCCTCAGCTTCCTCACCTGAAAAGGAGTGTTGGATCTGATGGTCTGAGTTTCCTCTGCCCAGCACTACCATTTTATTATTCCAAAGGTATGAGTTCTTAGTGCTACCATGTTTAAATGCTTTCTCACCTAACTCAAAGACATAGTTCTCATCTCTTCCCGAGGAAATCAACCCACAAAAAAATAACGATCAGAGTTAAGACTCTAAAATATGCCACCATGTCTAAGCCCTTCACAAATAATCAAAATTTTACCTGTAGTAACATTTTCCAATCTGCACTTTCCACCACCAGTCCTTGTACTGAGAGTGCTCTGTGGAAAGGGCAGCCAAGTCCAAAGCCTTTGAAAACAATTCATTTTAGATTAGGATTTTCTTTTTTGAACAATGAACAGAAACAATAAATAATGAAATAAACCATATAATTAGCGTCAATCAAAACATGCATTAGAAATCAGACAGAAACTCAAGTTGCTCATGTTTCCAGATGGCTCCACCAATTTTCCCTAAATAATCAGTTCCAGACTAGAGGGCTGGCAGCAGATGAATAGTAAAAACTGATCAAAGAAAAGCAGATGTACAATATATTAGAATACAGTTTTAATATACAGAGCACAAAATGGCTATTAAAAAATCCCCTAAGTTGTATGCTCTCCCCACCCTTTATCTACCATCCAATGGGTCAAAGCGCCTCTAAACTCAGTGGCAGCCAAGCCTTTGGTGTGTCAGCCAGGTCCAACTGCAGGCCCCACTTGAAGACAGATGTAGAGAAATAGAGAAAAAGCAAGTAAGCAGAGAGGAGGAGGTCTGGAAAACAGCATCATGAAGCATCAAACGAGCAAGGGCACTTGGATATCCGTCATCTTCCACGACCACCGTTCTATCATTCTGACCCCAGTTCACATCTAATGATGCTGAGGGTCAGACTCGCCTTTGCTGCAGACTGAAACAGATCTTCTGAGCTGCTTTCTTATTTTACATGTGTTTATCCCTTTCTCTCTCATGTCTTCTAGTTTGTTCCTTCTAGTGTTTATTCAAGATCAGACATGAGATGACTAAAAGGGACTTAGGATTTTATACAGAAGAAGCGGAAACCTTTTGGACAAAAAGAAAAGCAAGTCCATCTTTTCACAAATTTGAAGCTTAGATGAAGATGTGGTGAATTAAAACTCAGGTTGTTATTAAAAGAGAATTCTCATGTTTTATTATATTTATTATTCATTCTCTCAAGGTTGGAAAGCTCTTATTAGCCAGTGTTAGTATAACGGTGCTAGCTAACAGTTAAAGTAACTCTCAGATTTCAGTTCTCTTAGCTCAGAATATATCCCATATTACTGTCCATGTCTTAATAAGAACTTTTTCCTGAAATGCAAGCCAGATGAGTTCCTACCGCAGAATTAATAACTTTTCTTTGTGTTTCCCCATCTTTTCTTGCTCCAGGGGAGACTTCTAAATATGCAAACTCTTTATAAAGGGATGATATCACCACACTGAGGTTCTAATGGACCTGAAAAAATCAACACCTCTACTGGAAAGCTATGGGAATTAAAAACAAGCCACACACTATTTTCATATGCTTATTTTCCTTTTCTCCCAAGCCAGAAATAAAAGTGGAAGCAAAAAAAAATGAAGGGGAAAAGTGTAACTTTAATTAGCATTATCTTTGAAAATACTCGAAAACCATATTTTTGATCAGCTCAATTGAGGACTCCATTGTAAATATCTGAACATATTAATTTTAACTTAATCTTTACAAAGAACTCTTCCAGCAGGTAGATCATATTCACTCTCATGTTTAATATAACAGACCTTCTAGTTTTTCAGAAAAATATGTCACTCTAAATTTATCACATATTCTAATTTCCCAAGGTTAGTTTAGCATTTACTACAGGCTGCTGAGTTTGCTGATGGTTCTAAAACAAGTCTTCCTATGTTAGATGTCTCATGTTTGTGCTGAACCAATTAAGGAAATTAACATGAATTGTTGATATAGAATAAAAATTGTAAAATATATATACATTTTAGTGATCATTCATCATATGAACACTGAGGATTCACTAGACAAAACTATTTGTGACCATTTCAATGGGCCTTAAGATCCCTGAGGAAAGGTACTCCTTCTTACACATCTCTGTTATTCTGATATGTTTCTATGCTATTTTTTTTTCTATTTTTTTTATTAACATACAATGTATTATTTGCCCCAGGGGTACAGGTCTGTGAATCGTCAGGCTTACACACTTCACAGCACTCACCATAGCATTAAAAGGCACTCAGGAATGATGTGTTGATTGAATTAATTCTATCCCTTATTTGACTTTTATTGAAAATAACTTAAGAGCCAAACAAACTGTCACAGTAATAAGATTCATAATGAAAAGCTATTAACATTTTAAAATGTTAAAGTAATGACAGATCTATATTTCTTTAGTCTTTCCCAATTTTCAAAAACAAATGACTATATAATATTTAAGAATCTTAGAATAATTTAATTAATCTGATATCTAGATATTAATGAAGGTCTAGAATGTCCTATAAAAGCCATAAGTTTATAGAAGTCCATAAGGAGAGGGGACCTTGACAGATCTAGACCACATAATGTTTGTGAATATGCCCAACCGAGTGTCCTAGTGTATTTCTGAGTTAACAGTGTTCCAATCACTAATGTATTTTTTAAAACCAGCCATCCTTTAGCTATTGTTTGAGTTGCAATAACTTTAGGATGATGAAATTAAAGAGCATATGGAAATAAAGATTCCAGAATCAGCCCACGTGCCACTTTAATTTTGTAAGTAGTGCCAGTATCACCCCAAAAGGCACAAGCGAGGAGGGAAGGGGGTTAGTAAGGACTCAAGGCAGAAACAGAGTTTTCCATAAATCAACTTTACTTATTGCTTAACTATCACTTCATAACATTCTTAGTAGTTACATACAGTATCCTCCAGATCTGTCTATAGACAAATACAGAATCATCAACCCACATGGCACTTAGTTTTGTCAGTATTGCACACAGAAACAGATAGTTTTCCATTTAAGTACATTTAAGTACAACTTAAAAAAAAATTAAGTACAACTTCATAGTATCCTCCCTATTTGTTTATAATATTCTCTGTATCTGTGTGAAATAGTTTATTGAAAAAGAAATTTGGAGGCCACCCAAAGTAACTAATATAAAAGTACCTCTGATTTAAGGGTATTAAAAGACCTATTTCTCTCTTCTCTTTCCAGCTAAAGTTGTAAAACATAGTTTGGGGAAAAAAGGTATAAAATGCACAAATGCATGCTTTCTGCTCATTTCCTAAATCCTTCCCCCATTGAGAAAATAACATTTGTGGTAAAAATCTAAAATGACATCTTAATGGAACAAGCTGATCCATAACAGAACTATAATGTGATGAGCCCATAACAGAGTAAAAAAACAGATACAGGGCATCTGTCCTACTCCATACCACTCACATGCATCATAGCACCAGTACGCAGGCACTCAATAATTCCATGTTTGAAGAATAATCCAATCAAGCAATAAGCCAATTGACAAATTAATGAATAAAAGGAAAACAGAGGAATGAACAATTTGTGCTTTTTACTAAGTAAAAACAAAAATTGCTTCGTTTCATGTTCCATAAAATATGTGTACTGAGAGTAAGCAGATGAAAATAACAAGCAGCATGCAATTACAAGTATTTTAATTTATTACTGCACCTAATTTGTAGCTAAACTTATAAATGAAATGTCATTATAATATTAAAAATTTTGGAAAAAGCTGGATAAAATTCTAGTGAAATTAGATAACTTCCATTAGTGCCATGAGGTATAGATTTTTATTTACTATTGTAATGTAAGCTATTGGCACCATATAGGCATTAATAAATACTTGTAGAATTAATACAATATCAACCCTGTAATGCTGATTTCCATTTCCATTTTTTGGTAATACCTTCTAGTATATGTTATAAATATATATGTTTAGAGTGATAATTCTTTTTAATGTATGTGTTAAAGTGTATAGTTGTTGGCTTAACATTACAAACACTTTTCTGTTTCTGCCCAATTTTTATGATTATAACTTTTAATGGCTGCATAAAGCCCCAGCACGCAGGATGTTATAATTTACTAAGCTCATCTTCTATCATTGAACACATAGTTTATTGTGCAGGTTGTTTTGCTACTATGACCAATGTGACAATGAACATCTTTGTAAATATAGCACTTCTTTGTGAAATTTCTTGAGAAGGGAAATTACAGAAACAAATGGAATAAGTATGTTTATAGCTATCTGTTTCATATTATCATACTCTTTTCCAAAATATTATACCATTTAAAATATTATCTATAAAGTATCAGTATAAATATTACTCTCCTCTCTCCCAGCATTTTTCCCAACTTTCATAAACATAAAATTATAAGTCCAAAATTCCTTTAGCTTACATTTTTGTGTTAGAAAGTACATCTCTAATGTGCTTGTTTACTGGCATTTTCTCTAATGTAAATTTTCTGTTACTGGATCGTTTCCATTTCCATAAAACATTTCCTAACAAAGTCAGATGAGCTTTTTCCTATTTATAAACACTAACATTTTTAAATCATGTTCATGTACATATTTCACCCCTCTGTTGCCCATGTTTCATTTTGTTTTGTTTCTGTTCACTGTGCAGAGATATGAATGAATCAGTTAAGTCTTTATCCTTTGTGATTGCTTCATAAATCCAACCAAATCTGTGAACTATTCTATTGCCTACTGGTTTAATTTTTTTTTAAGATTTTATTTATTTATTTGACAGACAGAGATCACAAGTAGGCAGAGAAGCAGGCAGAGAGAGAGAGAGGAGGAAGCAGGCTCCCCGAGGAGCAGAGAGCCTGATGCAGGGCTCGATGAGGGGCTTGATGCAGGGCTTGATCCCGGGGCACTGGGACCATGACCTGAGCCGAAGGTACAGGCTTTAACCCACTGAGCCACCCAGGTGCCCCTGGTTAATTTTTTAAAAAATTCTTCAGTCATCAAATGTCTACAAGGAAGTCTTTAAACAAATTTTCTCAATAGTGTTGTTTACTGAAGTATAAGGCTCTGTTTCAAAAAGAATGAAAAATTATACTCAATGTTGCCTGTTTTTGGAGTATTAAAGAGTCTTTCACTGTTCCTAAGAGTAAAAATAAAAAATTTGTAGGTGAAAACTTTAGCTCTCAAACAGAATTTTGTAATACTCCCTTACTACTGAGATCTGACAATAATTTTTGCTGTGCCTTTTCTCTTAATTTATGGACTTTCTCCATTGAGTCAGAAGACACACTCCTTCCTATTTGTCTGTTATATGGAGCTCTGGCCTTCAAGTTCTGTTCATGCTCCCAGGTCTACTTTCCTACATTAGGAGGTCTAGCATTCCAGCTTTCTGTTAATCAATGCCTTTCAAACCATATTCTTCAGCAGTAGTTCCCAACCCTGGCTGAACATTCGCATTGCCCGTGAAGCTTTTACTAACAACAAATTTACCAGACATACCCATGGGCATTCTGATTCAGAGGGTCTAGCACGGATCCAGAAATCCATTATGTTAAATAAAATCATCAGGTGGTGCAGAAACAGTAGGATTTAGGAAATACTTAAGCGCCCTAGGCTTTGAGGGGCCGGAGCTCATGCGGTGGAGTGAGGAGGAGGCCGGGTGGGTATGTTCTTGGTCGGCTACTTCTGCTTGAATTCAAACAGCCCTGCTTATGTCTGTTTTATACAGCAGGATCTGGACGAGATTTCATTTGAATAGAAAGGTTGTACTGCTTAAAGAAACAATTTGAAAGTCACTGCTCTATTTGTTCAAGGTTTTCAAATTTTAAGATGTTCAGATTTTTTTTTTTCAATCAATGAATATGAAGAACGGTGAAACCATTCTAAAATACTCAGATAATATGTAAAGATCAAAGTCTGTTAGACTCTACAGAGTCCTTAGAATCCTTAGAATCTTTAGAATATAGAATATAAGTTCAGTTAGTGCAGAGAATAAACCCTATTTTATTTCAGTGTGGTTACTTTTTCTCAACACCATCATATCAATGCCAAGATGTAGAGTGACAGCCTCAGATGAATCTATCGATGAAGACACCATCACCATGATCTACAAACAGCGTACAATCCATCTACATTCTGAACCCATCGTCTGCAACTCCTCGCCTCACAGACCTCACCCCAGCCACCCTGGCCTCCTTACTGTTTCTTGAATAATCCAAGCGTGCTTCCACTCAGGGCCTTTGCAGTTAAAGTTCTCTCTGACTTATAGATTCTTCCTACACAGGACTGTAGGGTCTGTCCCCCCATCCCCACCATTAGATCTGTCTAAGTGTCTTTTCAGAGTAGATTTCACTGACCACCTTCCACCCTCCACCCACAAAACAGCATCTTCCCCCAGCAGCACTGTCCAATCCCCTCCCTGCTTTCGGGCTCTGTTGCTCTCATAGTACTTATTATCCCAGGACATGTGATGTGTTTCTAAATTTGCTAGTTGTCTCTATTCCTTGCACAACCAGGATATAATCTCCAAGAGCAGAGATTTTGTCTGCCTGCTTCACTCTGTGATCTCAGGGCTTAGAACAGTGGCCGGCACATTGTTGTGGCTCAGACAGTGTTTTTAGATGAAAGCATATATGTCTCTTCAATCACTGGATGAATCCTCAAAAAGTCCAAGACACAGCTTTCTGCTATGTAGAGACTGACTCCCTTATTTGGATGTTTCTTTATAAGGACAGTTTAACTACATGATATTACATGTCTCACTGAAAGCCTCTGCCCAGCTTTGTATTAAGTGAAATGGCATGTACCGACTTACTTAGAGGAAATGTGTATGACATCTGCTCCAGCCTTGGTTTCCCTTCTTCCCTACATGGCCACATGCACTAGCACCTCACGACAGACAACTTCCACGTTGTGTGTGGGGGGTGCAGGCTCTCGCTGACAGTTAGTACCAGTGGTATCTCCACTTGGACAGCTTGTCACAATCTCAAACTCAAAATGCCTTCAAGTGAATTATGCAGCTTCCGTAGAAATTGACTTCCTTCCCTAATTATCCCATTTCTGTTATTAAAACAATCCTTCTCGTAACATCTTTAGGAGGCAGATTTGATGTGTGTCTTTCCTCTGTCCTCCACATCTAATTTATCATCATGTTCTGTCACTTCTTTCTTTAAAATGTCTCTTTGATGCCCCCATTTCTTAGTAGATGGCCTATTTATTTCTCACTCTGTAACCTGTTTGTGTTTTTACTCTTTCTTCACATTTATTTTCCTTCCTTCCTCCCCTACAAATCTGACTGATTTTGTAGCTCTTTACTGATATCACCCCTCTGATTTTTTTTTTTTCCCCTTTGCTACCTGGTGACAATTTCACAGCTTGGCAATTACCTCTTTAATAATTGTTTCATTATGCCAATTTTATTTTCTCAGCTAGATGGCACAGCTTATAGAGTCAAGAAAGCAAATATTTTTATTAGTTTTCCTAGTACAAAGCAGAGTGGTTGACACATAGAAAACACAACTGAGGAAAACATTTTTATTTTCCTGAATATTTAACATATGCTTATAAAGCTTTTTCCCTAAACTAAAAAGAAAATGAGGGAAAACACTATCATTAGACAGTGCAGAATTAACTATGTTCAATTTGACAAAATTTGTAAGGTGATTGGTCATTTGCATATTAGCATGAAAGTGTGAAATAAATAAGGTCATAAGCATATAACAAAACTCTGCTAAGAAGCTACCAAGGTGATTGAATATTACTGAAGCTTGGTGATGGGTGATACTCGCTCATTATATTATTTTCTCTACTTATGTGTGTTTGAATTTTTCTGTCATAAAATGTTGGGGGGCAAGGGGTGCATTACAAAGAAACAAGAAACACTCATATGAGTAAACCTATAATAATACACTATATGGACTACAGGAAAAAAATGGATCAATAGTGCTATTAGCATGAAAAATATACTGTGGCCTAAACACATTATGCAATATTCTCTGTATCTGTATCTGTATGCAAAGTTATCTGTATCTTGCTCTTCAATGGATATCTACATACTCCCTTGGACCAGGCACAGTTCTTACCAATTCTATATTTATAGTAAATTTTCCTATTGTAACTGACAGTGGACTTGAAAGTATCAGTAATGCTCCAATTTTTAATAATTCCATCTGTTTATAAAGTAAGAAATAGAACATTTCAGAATCAAAATCCCCAATGTCAGAAAAATTACAGGAGAAAACAGCATGAATTCAAAACTTACGGTCTTAACATCATTTTCATGATGAAAGATATACTCGAACAAAGCCTATGAAGAAAAAAAATGCCAAAAATACATTAGATTTTATTTTAACAAAAGCACTGTTTTGTTATATCAAAACTGAAAGACCATTTTGACAGCAGCTGGGTTGAACCAAAATAACAAGGTACTCTAAAAGTACCTTTATAAGTAAAGGGTCTATCCATTATTATAATCACCATTTTAAAATATAGCGATTTATACCTGATTCCTATTTTTATAGAATACAAACTGGAAAACTCAAATAACTAAACAGTGTTTTTCGTATTACACATACTATTTTACTAGAAAGAGACAAATGAAAAGACCAACTTTAGAAGAGTCCTAAAACAGATTCAGCCCATTCTTTTACACACTCTACATACGTAGTATAGTGATTATGATATTGATAATGACACTTTAGACATGGGGAAAATCTGGAAGTTCCTTTTGAAACAGAGTAGAGCTTGAGTGTAAAATGGGCTGTGTAGATGATGACTGTGAGACCCATTACTGTGCTACTTCCCTCAGCTCATCTGGATAAGTAAGCATTTACTGAATTACCCCTTGATGGTATCACATTTGTTCATAAAGCCATTACTGTACACTTGCAAAGAGGCTAGAGTATCAAGGTTATTACCAGAGAAAACTTAAGAGGCAACCAAAGAAAGAAAAAAGAAATCAGGACAAGGCCCTTCTTTTAAAAACGAAACCTAACCCTCCATTTGTTCTGTTATATAGAAGAAAAGTTCTGTTATATAGAAGAAAAGTTAAAAGTGCAGTTGGTGCTCCCATTGCTGTGAAAAGGAGTTACCACAGACAACTCAAGCAATCATCATTAGAAATGAGTCCTGATGAGTAAAGGTGGATTGGAAACCAAAGAGAAAAACTGGGCATTATTTCTTTTTTTTTGCTCTAAAGATTTTATTTATTCATTCATGAGAAACACAGAGAAAGGCAGAGGGAGAAGCAGGCTCCCTGAGGAGCAGGGAGCCTGATGTGGGGCTCAATCCCAGGACCCTGGATCATGACCTGAGGCGAAGACAGACGCTTAACGGACTGAGCCACCCAGGCGCCCTTACTGGGCATTATTTCTACAACACACTTAGAAAGCACAAAATCTAGTTCAGTTTAAGTCTATTAACACAGACCAGGTCTATTCTGGAAGCATCTGAGTTTATGGGAGATGCCTTCATGGGACTGCACTCTCTGGACAGAAAACAGTGATGGGGGGCAGTGGCGGGGGGGTGGGTGGGCAGGGGCCACGTAGAGCAGTCAGTTAAGTGACTGACTCTTGGTTTCAGTTCAGGTCATGATCTCAGGATCATGGGATCAAGGCTCACATCAGGCTCCACACTGAGTGCAGAGTCTGCTTAAGTTTCCCTCTCTCACTCTTCCTCTGCATTACCACCCCTCACCTCTCTCTCTCTTCTTCTCTCAAATAAATAAATCTTTAAAAAGAAAACAGCAATGGCACCAACAAGCCATCCAGCCACCTCAAGTAAATGGCCTAAAAGGGCAGGGGCACTAGATATTCCATAGGAATTCCTGTTAATACTCCATTCTCACAAAGGGAAATAAGTATAGCTTTGCAATTCTGCTAAGTGAAGTTGACCAGATTGCTTTCAAATAAGAAATTAAGAAAAATGTCATCTATGTTATTACAGGCTAATTCCCTATCAAATGACATGTCTTTTTCTGATTTTAATTTCAACTCTATATGGCTAGCAACCATTCTTATATTCCTTAGTGTTTGACATTTAGCAAATATGTTAAACACCATTAGAACTAAGATTCAGAATGAACTCAGTGCTAATGCACAGAATTCACAAAAATTACAGCTACAAACCTGGGCTAAGCTTAGGCCAGTTTCAGCACCAGCTAAGTGTTCATGTCTCTGAACTATTCCAAGCAGAACTCCAAGTTTATCTTTATACTGAAAAGATCAAGGAACTTTCAGGCTCTTTCTCTCTCTTTTTCTCACTCTCTCTCACCATGTATACACACACTTACTTTCACTCTTTGTCTTTAATTTAAAGGAGCATCTAATCTATTTTTTAAGATTTATTTATTTATTTGAGAGAGGGAAAGAGCACGTGTGCACATGAGAGTTGCGGGGAGGGGAAGAGGGAGAAAATCTTCAAGCAGACTCCCTGCTGAGCACAGAGCCAGATGCAGGGCTCCATGTCCCGACCCTAAGATCATGACCTGAACCTAAAGGAAGAGTTGGACATTCAACTGACTGAGTCACTCAGGTGCCCCGAGCAACTAGTCTTTGAGTAGTCAGAATTATTAACATAATTCTCCATAAGGATCACTCAAGTCAGACAGCGACATTGAGATGCCTACCTAATTACAAATTAGAAGTACATATTTTTTTAATCTTCCTTTTGACAGTCCTAAAATTCTATAAGGATAGTAAATTATTTTTCTGAGAGGAGTGCAAGATGAAAAAGAAAACACACACACACACATACACACTGATGACCTTCTAAGCTTCCTTCCACAAAGATGATTCTGCATATCTGCTTTCTTTTTTTTTCTTTTCATTGCTGTTCCTTTATCAACAATAGCCAAACTATGGAGAAAGCCCAAATGTCCAATGACTGATGAATGGATAAAGAGGATGTGGTGTGTACACACAAAGTCTTATGTTAAGTGAAACAAATCAAGTGAGAGAAAGACAAATACCATATGATCTCACTTATATGTGGAAATAAAAAAAAAACAACACAGATGAACATATCGGAAGGGGGAAAGAAAAAGAAAAGGAGAGAGGGAAACAAACCATAAGAGACCCTTAACAGTACAGAACAAACTGCGGGTTGATAGAGGGAGGTGGATGGGGGATGGGCTAGATGGGTGATGGGGATTAAGGAGAGCATTTGTTGAGATGGGCACTGGGTGTTTGTTGTATGTAAGTGACGAATCACAATTCTATTCCAGAAACCAAACTGCACTGTATGTTAACTAACTAGAATTTAAATTTTTTAAAAATTGCTGTTGTTTATCAGAGGAAAAAGAATTTCCTATAATGATGGTATATAGACTTTATTTCTGATTGACTTTTTTTTTTCTTTTAAGATTTTATTTATTTATTTGACAGAGAGAGAGATCACAAGTAGGCAGAGAGGCAGGCAGAGAGAAGGGGAAGCAGGCTCCCCGCTGAGCAGAGAGCCCGATGCGGGGCTCGATCCCAGGACCCTGAGATCATGACCCGAGCCGAAGGCAGAGGCTTAAACCACTGAGCCACCCCAGCGCCCCTCTGATTGACTTTTCTTAACTCAAAAGACTAAGAGAAGTTTTACATAGTTCAGTAATTAAACATTTCCATTTCAATCAGGACATTGCCTTTCCTTCACCATTTTTTTTTCTATTTCCTACAGTGTTGTTATGATAATACATCTAAACATTACTTCATAGCATACAATCATTTTAAGTACATACCTTTGCCAATTTAGGTTTCTGGGCATATTTTGTTAAATTCAGTCTAGATAAGTTTATAAAAGGTCCATCAGGACTTGTAAGCATGGAAGCCTATGGGGAAAAATGACAGAACAAGATCTAAGACTTTCTCTTGAAACGTAAATTGATTTTAATAGCATAAAAATTATAAAGGCAACATAAGTAAAAAAAGAATCACCTGTAAAAAATCTTCCATATAACTTTCCACTATAACAAGAGCAAAAAATGATATACTGTAAATTACTTTGGTAATAGAAAACTGTGGTAAAGCTGTCAGAATTTACCGTTCCCAGCCTGACAAATCTTCCAGATGAGCTGGTGATGGGGCGAGCTGTGTAGGCAGTTCTGGGAGTTCTGATGGCCTGCTCCATAGTGCCAGGCCTTCCGCTCTGTGTGCCAGGTCGAAGGAAACCTGTAATGGGTCTTCCAGCTTGAGTGATTGGCCTGTGGAAAGTGTACATTGTGAAAATACAAAGGCCAATAAAAGAAGATTCTCCTACAGTCTGGTCACTATTTAAGGATAGAGGGTATGAAAGAGAAGTGCATACCTGATAGCTGGACTAGGCCCTCCCGTCTGATTAGTTCCAGGGAGTTTCAAAGATGTGCCAGGGCCTATGAGATGAGATGGCAAAGTCAATTAATATATGAGCTACTAATCTGTAAAAACTGTTAGCTAATATAATTTTCAGGAATATGCCAGTCTAGTGAAAAGGACATTAACAATAGGAAATGTATTTTAGGGGAAAATGTGTTTGAGACTGATATTTACTAAACATCTATCATGTTATTTTATGTTATCACAGGTAATCCTCACACTAAGTCTGTAAGGCAAGTAATATTCACCCATTCAGCAAAGGCTTGGAGGGTTAAGCAAAGAGGTCAACCCGTTAGTAGGTCTGGGGTTCAAACTAAGGCTAGGAAGCTCCAAAGATACTCATAGTTTATTTCTGATACAAAATCAAGAATTTAGACATTTTAGCTCCAAAAGAGCAAAATGATGGGGGAAAAAAGTTCATTTTTAACATGAACCATATGTATTTTTTCCCTCAATTTTCATTTGAAGCTTTAAAAGTTACTATCTTTCAAAACATATAAATGGCTGATAACTGTTATAACTATCAAATTCCAGCAAGACCACCACATGTCACAACAATCACTCAATACCATTTACACCAGCACATCTGCAAGCGGGGGACCGGGCTTCTGTGACAACACCGAGAGGCATTGACGGGCCAGCAAATCACCCCATCGCTTCACATCTTGCATGAGAGCAAACCACCTTCAGTTATTACAGTGATCATTTTTTTAATAATCCTTTTAGAACACTTCTGTTGTTTGGGTGCTTCCTGTGTTTCCACTCTGAGATAAACAATCTTCTGATAGGTTTAGATAAGCAGTTCAGCTAGAATACATTTTAAATATAAAAATTTTTAAATGCATAGTATAGCTTTTATTGAAAAATGGTTTTATACATCAATCTCACATCTTAAGTTTAAGATAATTAATTGAATTGGGGAAGGAAAGTCTTTGTACTATATGGCAAGATAGAGACCATTTACATAACAGAATTTTTTTCACGTATATAATGTCGTATGTTTCTTTTATATAAGAGTATTATTCTTCCTCCTAATGGCATTTCATTTACTTAAGGGAAAAACCAATACTTACGTGGAACTTGAGCAATAGCATTTTCATCCAGCATCATTTCTGCAATTCCTTCCTGATTTACATCAATTTCATCTATGTATACCATTTCAGTTAGTGCTCGTGCCTTTAAAATCCAAGCTGCCTATAAGCGTGGGTAAAATAAAGCATATATTAAATAGTATTAGAAGCACTGCCTATAGAAGCTTTATTATTGTCCAAGTTTTCATTGGGCCTGTTTACCACTTAGTGCACTATATTAATTTAAACGGCTATGTCAAGAAACTATTACAAGAAGGCAAGGCCATTACTAATCAAGAAACACCCATTAGATCAATTACCTAGTAAATAAAAGTGTTGTAATTACCTGGTAGTCTTCTAACATTACTTTTTATAAGTAAAAGAAGATCTTTAGAGAAAATTTTACTAGAATAGTAATTTGAAAACAAATTAATAAAGCTACAACCACAGTGGTCTTTTCTGCCTTCTTCCTTCAGGACCAGAGTCAATCATGAAGACCTTCTTGAGGGTTTAGCTCTAAACCTACTTCCCTCTTGTCTTTCTCACAGAGTATTCTCTTTATACTTCTATTATTTACTTACTGTACTCGAGAAACTCTGTAATTATTGAGCATACGTTAGCCCTCCCTTCCCCAGAACACAATCCTTTTTACCTTGTTCAGTTCTGAATTTTCCGTAACACCTATGGTTTTTGCACACATTGGTATTCCAAAAATGTTGACTTGAACCAAAACCAATTTCTCCCAATTCCCAATAACTAATCAACACAATTTGGTTGCTTTGGGACCTAGCCAGTAGAAAACCTGCTAGAAAGGGTGGGGGATAGAAAAGGTAATTAAGGAATCTGGAAAATATCAGCTTTGCTCTACCTTGAGAAATTAGATGTCAAGTTCTGCACAGTTAAATATCTTCTTAAACATTTAAAATGGCTTTATCAGAAATGTTTACCTTTCTGCTTCACTAGAGAACAGAAGCAAAGAGCAATAAAGCTTGTCCAGTGGAGGAGCTGGGAAGAAGGCAACTCTTGAGCAGAAGCACAGAACTGACTCTAATAGTACAGAGGAAGCAGCAGCATGGGAACTTGGGGGATGGTGTGAGGGAGGGCTCACACATCAGGCTGTGAAGCAGGCTGAAGGAAGGCAAAGGGACTGAGAGAGGAACAGATGAGAGCTACAGAGGTCCAAAAAGTCCTCATGTCAAGAACCTGAGATGCATTCACTCACACACTCAGTCCATATCTACTGAACACCTCCAAGTTACATGGCATTGGGCTAGGTTCTGAAAAGGAAACATGAGAAGATTAAAACTTGGATCTTAATTTCCCTGAACACATCACCTATCTGAATTAAGTGTTAAGGCAACAGCAGTGCGTGATATGTGACAGGTTTGTGGTATAGAAAATAGTTTTATAGGAATTAAAAAGCAGACATCCTTTTGTGGGCTAAAATAATTGGAATGCATATAGCAGACAAAAATTTTTAAGGAAAGAAGAAAATCTTTATGCTTTCACTTTAATGGGAATAAAGAAGGCTGCCTTCATTGCATACTTAGGTTCCTAAAATGAAATTATATTTGGTTAGATGATTGGCTTTTTAAGCTTATACTTTCCTGGGTAAGGTTTATTGGATTCTCATCAGATAACTTACAATAAAATGTTTCAACTGTGTAGGATTTAACACAACTGAATGAGCACACAAACTCAAAGAACACAGACTCAAAGAATTTGTTTAAAAAAAAATCAATTCCAATTGGAACTGCATCTAACTGTGGGAGCCACTAAAGTGTGGAAACAATTGGAGGTGTTCAGTCCTCAAAGATCAAGGAAGGTTGGCAGATCTATACAAGTATGGTCAGGGAAGTCATCCCTCGCTTGAACTAATGGTTTAATTTAACTTCAAAGATGGAAATAAGTAATCCTGATTTATCTTGAGTCCCCAAGGCTCATACTGCCCTGCAAGTATTGATGGCTTTCATTTCTCAAAAGGGTGTTGGTTGTTCAGCAGTCTGGTGGACAAGAAGGACTGCAGCATTTTCTTTGAAACAGTAAAGCAGGATATGGGCTCGGCCGGTTCATTCCCATATTACTAGGGAGCACCTGCTACTACCTACATGCCAGGTAATGGGAACAGAGATGAATAAACCACAGCTCTCCCAGCTCACACAAATTTCAGTGTTGTTGGAAAAGCACAATAATGAAAGTCTGGAGCATATTGTGGGAAGACAGAGAGTGGCACCCAGCTGCCCGGAGGGTGGAGGAAGGGTAGGAGAAAAGAGTTTGCTAGTGGCCAAGACTGGAAAGCATGTGATAGGCAAAGCAATGGGACCAGGACCAGGCTAGCTGGAAGACTCATGACAAGTTTGACAAATCCAAATCAGTTGGTATATGGTTGGATCGGGTTCGGCTGAGGCAGCAGTCAGAGAAGAAACTGGAGAAAAAGGCAAAGGGCTGATGAGGGACCCTGGATGCCACAGTGAGGTATGTGGACTTTCATCCTGATGAGGAGGAGCTCATGAAGCTTCAAAACTATGACTTGGAGTCCCAGTCAAATCGGCCTCCTAAAAGCCATGTTTTAATTATTATAGTATCATTTATATATTGGGCATTAATTATCCCTGCACATATCTTTTTAACAATCTGCATGTACCTACTGTTATAGTCTACTCCATCATGCTTCCTGACATCCATCTACCTACTATTAAATATTAAGAAGATACAACTGTTTTTAATATTACGCTAAGCAAAACAAAAGAAAGTTAATCTACTGTTCCCTCCCCACCAAATGAATACATGATTCACATCTTTTTAAAAATGTGATTCCATAAGAATTCACTTTTTGAAAAGGTAAAGAGATCTATATTTATTTCAGTTTCTGGAACCTAATTCTTCAGAAGTAGAAATAATGACGGGAATCTTGTATATTTAAAGATCTATAATAAAATCTACTTAAGCCATTACTTAATTTTAAATTTCTTCAGTATTTGAGAATATTAATCTTCCTGATTTTCCTTCTGTACTAACAAAAATGACCTTGAGAATCACATACCACTGCTTGATGAAACATCAGACTGTATTCAAAGAACTGCTCTTGGCAATGTGAACAATTATTAGGATTTTGATGAAAACAGCAGATGGGGCTTTGGCTTTACAAAAAAAATTAAAAATTTTATTTTGGAAACAAGCCAAGTATGTTTTACAGCCCTAAAACCCTCTGTTTAAATTAAAAAAAAAAAAAAAAGTTCAAAACTAATCAGTGATTAAAGTAAGCTGCATAACAAAGCATAATGGATGATCCCAAACTGCCCCTTAGATCTGAATAAAAACATAAATTGGTGTTATCAGATAATGTTTAAATTGTTACTAATTGACAGGGTCATGTAGTAAGTATACTTGAATACCTATCCATTGGAAGTACTGTGAAATCAACAAAAATCATAGAAGTGTCGGAACTTTTCTCAAGGGAAAAGCACAGATTCTCCCAATCTAAGCCAGTAATCATGTCAGTTACATCCTTCTTTGTCTGTGAAACATAATCCCATCTCATTCGGCTACTAAGGCAGTCTACAGGACATTACTCTTGAGGCAATAACATCAGGGAAGTAATGCTTTGCTTGTATTATCTTCTGTGAGGTTGATCCAATTTTAGTTATGAAAATAAACAAGGTGAAAACTCTAGTGACTGAGCAAAACATGTTTAAATTGTCCTGCTCCTTTTAATACAGAATTTGAGGCCACTAGTTTAAGACATAAAAAAAATAATTCTGGGGACGCCTGGGTGGCTCAGTTGGTTAAGCGGCTGCCTTCGGCTCAGGTCATGATCCCAGCGTCCTGGGATGGAGTCCCGCATCGGGCTCCTTGCTCGGCAGGGAGCCTGCCTCTCTCTCTGCCTCTGCCTGCCACTCTGCCTGTGCTCGCTCTCTCTGAAAAATAAATAAATAAATAATCTTAAAAAAAATTTTTTTGTTAGGTTATTATTAGAATAAGGCCACCAAAGAACAGTCTGTCTAACCTGATTGAGCCATCATAAGAATCAGTAACATTTGACACTCTGCCAACTCTATGAAAATGAAAAACTGAGGCACAAAATATTGAATTGTTATTGTGAAGCCTCATTTATTTGGAAGTTATAAAAATGTGCAAAGGAGGAAGGCAAAATGTGTGAATAATGAGCTCAAAAGAATCCTGTCAGACTTGTTTCCTTTTTATTCTTTTAGATCACTATCCAGTGGATAATTCAGTCTACAGTAACAGAACAGGAAAGCAATATCAAATACAGATCCTTCATCAAGTTCCTGCGCTGGTTTGAAACTTTCAAATGCTATTTACAGTTTTAAAACCATACAGTGCAAATTATTGGTGTTTTAATTTAATTTTAACAAAATCTTCCAAAATTACTGAAAACAAAAAGCACATTACTTACTCTATTTATAATTTAGGTCCTTCTCAAATGAATTGTGCATATATTATGCAAAAAACAGTTCTGTACTATCTATCAGTTTGGTAATCATGATTATGAACACTGCAGACAATGTTTAAATTCTTTTCAAGAACAAAGTGCTACCTTTTAACCCATTTGTGTGCTTGTTTAATGCCACACAGACCTCTATCAGAGTACTTTGCATCTTGCTTTCTTCTACAGGTTTGGATGATTACTCACATGAACCACATATGAGGTTCCAAATTGTTTATTTACCTAAAAACCACTGTTAAAATTCTCTATCATGTGGTGGAGCAAACACCTGGAAATACTGAAGCTCTCTGATCTGTAGCACTTTCATCCCTTCACCCTATTCCCAGACTTACTGGAAACCCTCGGAGTTAAAAGCTTCACCTCCTCTTCTTGGATTCCCTCCAGACTCCTTCACTGGGTCTTATCCAGTTAGCAGGTCTCTCTGGCCACCTCTTATACCGCAATGATTTGGTAGACATGGCTATTTGGCCAGTAGTGTTCCTTCCTTTCTTCCTCATGGTGGCAGGCACCACTCTCTAAAACCAAGCCCTTCCCAAGCAGAGTTAGCCTAGTCTTCACTCAAGACACTGTCCTATCCATCACGGTCTTCTTGGACACCTGGAGCTCTGCTGACTTCTTGGCTCCCTTTCTAAGCTCCTGATTCCCCTTGCCTCCTTCTCTAATTTTCTCATCCTCTGGTCAATATTGGTCATTTCTATTTAAACTCCAAGTCTTAAGACCATAAAACTACTCATCCAGAAATGTTGGAAATATAATACTTTATATAAAAAGATACAGAATGTCTGGTAGAGATGGCTAATTTTATAACAGCATTAATAGATATGCAGCAAGTTTTCTAATCTATAGGACCAAGTAAGCAATTGAAATTATAGTATTCTCTAAACTAAAGGTTGCTAAACTAAACCTTTACCTGAGACACTGGCAATTCAGGATCTGGTTCCTGGAAAGCATTAAGAAGGTAGTAAACATTTTTAAGAAATACAGTTTCTAAAATAAAAAGTCTTAGTGACTAATTAGGTATGTGAATAAATAAGGTATTTGAATAAAAATTCAAATATTAACTTTAATCTTTCCCCACAACTGTTTTTAAGAGTTTTGGATATACTACTACTAATATTGGTATTAGTGTAAAACTAATATACACTGACAAGTGCTGAATTTTCTCCAAGTAGGAAATTCTAATTACTCTAACCTCATTTAAAGCACAGAGAAGTTATCTTAACTACTTATTTAATGAAGACACAAAATCTCAGAAATTAACAATAATTTTACAACTGTACCAAGAGAACACTTCTTTATACTCAAAAATAAGTTCATGGTGGTTAAAACATTCAGCCTTTAATCATTTGGGGAGGAGGAGGAGGAAAATCCACATACTATAAACCCTTCTGCTCCACATATAAATAATGGGATTAGTGCCTGAAGATAAAAAATTAATTCTCACTGTAATGTACTCTGAGAAATGTTTATAAATAGACTATGTCACATATATTAGTGTCAGGTGCTAATAAACTCAGGTTTTTTTCTGTTCAAACTAAATAGAAATCCACTGGGAAAAAGTCAGACTTGTAACAAATGTATTTAACAAAACATCTACATTTATTTATCTATAGTTAGCAACCTGCACTGAACACTCAGTTGGCAGCATGTTTTATTAGGGAAGCTACTAAGAAACAAAATAGAGAAAGAAAAAAAAAATCCTTCCTTGCCTTGCTTTCTATAGCTCTAAAACCCAAGGAGAATACCCTAAATAATTTTTTAAGAATATATTATGTGCACAAGCAATGTGTAAGCCATCTGGTCACCATACAAAGATAAACAATTTCTGTAGCATGACACCCAGTGGGAATATGACAGGTAAAGGTTAAGCTAGGCTAGAAAAGCGAAGGCCTCAGAGGGTGGGATTTAGAGAATATTTGGAAAGCAGCTGAACCAAACACAAAACAGCAACTAAGAATACATGGCAATTGGAGGTTTCCAATTCTAGTGTGTATAAGGAAGATCTGGAAAAGTACAGATTGCTTAAAATTCACAGTCCAAACTTAAACATACTGATACAGGCAATGAGATGACAGAAGACATAACCCTGTCTATTCTTTCTTCTGTTTCTTTGTGGACATGTCTGTATGATACATGTCTCTCATTTGAGTCTCGTAACAACAACCGGAGAGAGGCAGGTCAATGTTCTTATCCATTTGACAGATCAGGAAACGAGTTCAGAGAGGTCATATAATTTGCTCAAGGTCACACAAGGAAGCCAGAGCTCTTCCTTGCCAGCGCATCTTAGAGATTAAAAAATGACTTGGGCATAATAAGGCAGGATTGAAGTGTAAAGTGTAGGAGAGTATAAGATAAGTCCCTATAGAAAGGGGAGAAAACGTTAACCAGAAGTGACTGCAGATAATACTTGGAAAGGAAAACAAAACAGGTACAAGAGCTGGAAGCCTCTAATCGTTAAGTAAAAGCTGGATGCCTGTTATTCTGCCAAGAGCAAGAAGATGCTTCCAGTGGCCCAAATCCAAACCACCAGCTCAGCCTCGGTGTTTTGTTCACTGATAAAGGTCTTTGTGCTCCCTGGGGTTCTTCTGCTCCACAGGAACACATCTGTGAATTACCACACAGGTAAAGCATGTGGGGAAATGACAAGCAATGAGAGGGTCAGAGAAGACAATGAGAGGCCTAGAAGATGGGAAGGTGGACAGACAGGTGAGGTTGCTTAGATGGGAGAAGGAGAAAAACAGAACCAGGAGTGAGGCAGAGAACACGTTAGTCCCACAGCATGCCCCTGACATAGCTGGTCCCCTGGCTACGTGCTGAAAACATTCTATGAGGAAGGCACAGAATTATATACATTGCAGTAAAACGTATCAAATGCTATATTCAAGTTAGGGGCCAGTTAGATATGACTCAGAGGGAGAGGGGGAAAAACAGAATACATGAGAGATAAAGAAGGGAGAGAAAAGGGAAGGAGATTATTCTGGAAAATTATTGAGTGACAGGGATCTATGAACTATATTCAACATCTCTTTGTCATCAATTTCACTGAACACTTTCCTCACAGGTGCATTCCAGGTTACCAACAATCCTTTCAGAAAAATATCAATGACAGAATCCTGCATGGAAATCTCTCTAGCTATCTAGAGACAATAGCAGCTAACATTTGCAATCACTTACCATATTTTAATGAACGTAAGGCTCACAACAACCCTTTGAGGCATATTATCATCCCCATTTTACATATGAGAAAACCCTGAGGTCAAGGTGTAGAGGCAGTATTTGAACCCAGACACTCTGGCTCAAGTGCGTGAACTTTGCTGAGTATGTGAGATCATAGCAAGGCATGAAAGCTGGCTACTATATGGTGAGGGAGACCAAGGCTGGGTATGGCTGGTCTGGACTGGAGATCCATTAGGAGTAGCAGGATCAAGAAGGAAGAGTCAGTATGTTTTAATTTAGAGATAGGGCAAAAAAAAATTTCTTTTTTAGTCACTGGGACTTTCATCTTTCGGTCTCTCAATTATAGTCTGTTATTTAAATTAATCCACCCAAATAGGGAACCACAAGTCATTTTGTGTCACGTTCATTTGGTCACGTTCATTTGGTCTAGCAGATTATTTCCATGGGTATCAATACAGTTGAGGCTAGGGGAGCCTGGGTGGCTCAGTCAGTTAAGTGTCCAACTCTTTTTTTAATTTTTTAAAGTATCTAACTCTTGATTTCAGCTCAGGTCATGATCTAAGGGTTGTGAGATCAAGCCCTGTGTCAGGTTCCCCCTGTCAGGCTCCATGCTAGTACCTGCTAGAGCCTGCTTAAGATTCTCTCTCACAATGAACTCCAGGGAAACAAACTGAGGGTTTTAGAAGGGAGGGGGGTGGGGGATGGATGAGCCTGGTGGTGGGTGTTAAGGAAGGCATGGATTGAATGGAGCACTGTGTGTTATACACAAACAATGAATCATGGAACACTACATAAAAAATAAATGATGTACTGTATGGTGACTAACATAACACAATAAAAAAGAAAGAAAACAAAGAAAAAAAATATTCTCCCTCTCTCTCTCCCCCACCAACTTTCTCTCTCTTTCTTGTTCTCCTTCTCTCCCTCTCTTAAAAAAAAAAAAAAAAGAATCACCAGGCCTAGCCCTAGAGTCAGAAGAGCTGGGCTTGATCCTCAAGGAGTCACTTAGCTGCATGACCTTGAAAAAATCATACAACCTCTGTAACCTAGTCCTCCTCTTGAATTGGAGCAATAGGGTCTATAGGGAGGTTTTAAAAAGAAAAGCTTGCATTTATAAGAATATTTCATATTTTTCAGAGTCTTTTCATGTATGCTATCACAGTTAATGAAATGTAAGGTGCTATCACTTTCAATAAGAAGTATCAGTCACATAAACAATTCTATAATAAATAGAAAGGCACCAAACTCGCTAGTACTTCCCTTTTCAGAACACAGAACTAACTCCCAGTTGTGGCACATCAAATTAAGACTTCCCTTTGACTCTCCTTCAAAGTGAGTGAGCGAGGGGATAGGGAGCAGTGACACTGCCTAGAACCAGCAAATACTCATTAACATCAACTTCCATTCACATCAGTTTGCTTCCTTCCTTCCTCCCCAGGGTAAGGCTTTCTCTCTTAGGGTGTTGCTATTACTTCAGGGAATCGAATCTCTAGCTAATTCTGAATGTGACTTCTTAATTGCCACCAATACTTACTCTGGCTAATGAGTCTGACCCAGCTCTGTTCTGAAACTACTGAGACATTATTCAGAAGGCAGCAGTAACAAGAAGGGGAAAAAAAAAAAAAAAAAAGTAAGATAACAGAGAAATGGATACATGTCAGAAGGTTTGGGGAGATCTAGGGACCAAGCAGCCAAGTAAGAATGTAAATCTATAATTCAGCGGGAATACAAATTCATAAAATGAACTGCTCAACAGAGTATAAGAATCAAAAGATTAAGTTTGGCTAGGTCTCCACCGCCCCAAAGAGGAAATAAATTAGATAATCATACAGAAAGATGGCTTTTTGTTTGGTTTTGTTTTGCTTGGAGCACCAGATCACTGTCTCAATCAACTACTAAGATGTAGCTCACTGGGGACCCTTGGTTCCATGTCTTTCCTCTAAGCCAGTGGCTTTCAGCCTTTTCTCTATCTCCAAATCATTTACAATAATAATCCCCTCTCTGTAACATCGCTCATTATAAGTACAGACTGGGGAGGAGAAAGTGAATTCCCATTTATAGCCAACACTCCCACTCCCAGAATCACTGATTTTAATAATTTGAAAATCTATCAGAAATCTACCCCATAATAAAAGCATACTGTCTTTTAAAAACCTCACTGCCTGAAAAATCTGCATGTTTTATGAATGTTTAATTATAATGGAGCTAAAAAAAAATTGGGGCTGGTTTTAAAGCCATGCATCTGACATATGGAACACAAAGAACAGTAATCAGATTAAGCAACTAATCAGGATGATGGACATGAGCTGTAACAGCAAGCATTCCCTCTGGGTCACATTGCTGTGTGGAAGGAGGACCGTTTTGTAGTTTTCCCTTTTGCATCTTACAACTACTTGTTCAATCATGATTGAAAGAGCACTTTGAAAAAAGATAGTACCTCTCTATGAATTTCTTGTTCTTACTGTATTTATCAAGCAGGGAAGCTACAATAAATTAACCAGTTATCTCTCTTTCTTTATTCCCAAGAGATCAGAACCTTAAAGTCATGCTTACATGACTTTACCCTGCCTTCTTATTTCTCACTATTCTGTACCTGGGAAAAACAGTTCACAATCCTTCTTCTTCAAGAACTTTTTCCCATTACCAAACACTATGTTCTTACAGTCAACCTATCCTTCAGTCCTTTTGTGTCCAAATAAAAATGTATTACTCTAAGGAAACATGCTATTCCATACTATACCTCCCCTGACCAGGCTAACTACCCTGACTTTGGCAAGAATCAAAATTAAATAAAATCCAGATGTCCTAATGGAAAGTACAAGGCACAACTTAAATATTTTTTATAATGGTATATCAAAATTGTATCTCTTAAAGGAGGCATAAAAGGAAGAGTCTCAGAGGTGGGCTTATCGTAAAAGGGACCAAAATGGCATTTTTGAGAAGCTCCCTGGACCAGCTTAAAGAAAGATGAACAAATAACAAACCACTTTAGAGAGGTTCTCCTCACCTGAGACAAAAATAAGCAAACCAAAAGTGAAAAATAACATCCCAAACAAAAGCTATTTTTGTCTCAGGAAGGGGTGGCGGGGAGAGCAAAACTGAATCCATTTGGCACACAGAAAAAATATTTTAACTTTCTTGCTATCCGTGTATCCAGACACTGCTTCAAAGTCATTCATTTGTACTAAAATCGGTTCGGTGGCACAGGAATGGTAATTCAAAGAGCTGTGGGGGGAAAATACTCTAAAATGTAGATGCCTAAAAAAAAAAACAAAAAACAGGGGTACCTGGGTGGCTCAGTGGGTTGAAGCCTCTGCCTTCGGCTCAGGTCATGATCCCAGGGTCCTGGGATCGAGCCCCACATCGGGCTCTCTGCTCGGCAGGGAGCTTGCTTCCTCCTCTCTCCCTCTCTGCCTACTTGTGATCTCTGTCTGTCAAATAAATAAATCTTTAAAAAAAATTTTTTTTTTTTAAATAGCCCATGAGGCTAAACGAACATGTGAAGATAAATCAGCTAACTGCAGAGCTGAGGACCATCTGCTTCTGCTCTGATCACATTTCTGTTAACTTTTCATAGATTGGTAGTCTTGCCATCATTTAACTTCCTCCACTGAAACAATGAGAGCATCATAAGAAATGCCAGTGATAATAACTACTATCAAAAACACTCTCTTGGGGACACCTGGGTGACTCAGTTGGTTAAGCGGCTGCCTTCGGCTCAGGTCATGATCCCAGCGTCCTGGGATAGAGTCCCACATCGGGCTCCTTGCTCAGCAGGGAGCTTGCTTCTTCCTCTGCCTGCCACTCTGCCTGTGCTCGCTCGCTCTCTCTCTAACAAATAAATAAATAAAATCTTTAAAAAAAAACACACTCTCTTGGAGGAATCTAGGAAGAATTTTCTTAACTGACTAAAAAACAGTAAGGTGGGAGTGCCTGGGTGGCTCAATTGGTTGGGTGCCTGCCTTTGGCTCAGGTCATGATCTCAGGGTTCTGGGATCAAGCCCCGCATTAGGCTCCCTGCTCAGTGCAGAGTCTGCTTTTCCTTCTCCCTCTGCCCTCTCAACCCCCACTGTGCCCATGCTCTCTCTTAAATAAGTCAATAAAATCTTTAAAAATTATAATGAAAAATAACAAGGTATACAACATGTTCACCTGCTACATTTATATATTGTAAGATGATTGCCATTATTAGCACCTCTATCACATCTGACATATGGAACACAGCAGCACCTCTATCACATCACATAATTACCATTTCTATTTTGTGGTGGGAATAATAAAAACAGAAAACAAAGCAAATCAAGAAATGAGTTAAGAATGTCCATAATGCGGGGCGCCTGGGTGGCTCAGTTGGTTAAGCAGCTGCCTTCGGCTCAGGTCATGATCCCAGCGTCCTGGGATCGAGTCCTACATCGGGCTCCTTGCTCGGCGGGGAGCCTGCTTCTCCCTCTGCCTCTGCCTGCCTCTCTGTCTGCCTGTGCTCTCTCTCTCTCTCTCTAATAAATAAATAAAATCTTTAAAAAAAAAAAAAAAAAGAATGTCCATAATGCAATTACATTTATTTGACAAGGTAAATATATGTTTAGGAACCTATGGGGGTGGAAGGATATAAAGGACTTCAGGCAACTAAGATAATCTTTGTAAACAGAAGGGAAGGTGGTACACATGGATAATGCCATCAAAATACATAGGGGAGCCTGGCTGGCTCAGTCAGAAGAGCATGCAACTCTTGATCTTGGAGTTGTAGGTTTGAGTCCCGCATTGGATGTGAGATTCCTTAACAATAAAATCTTTAAAACACACACACACACACACACACACACACACACACACACATGAATACGATCAATACACTCATTCAGCAGATACATAATGAGAGCCCCTGTGTACCAGACTCTGTGCCATACCCATACAGATATGTCATCCTGGATTCATGTTGTAAGGAAAGGAAGGAGAGTTTTCAAGTTCTTAATCAAAGGAAACTTCTTAAGCTTCTTAAAGCTTTTCATTACTTACATTATCACTCCAACATAAATATTTTTAAATGTTTTAATTAAATAACAAAAAGGCTATGAAAAACCCACAGCAAATACCATTCTCAATGGAGAAAAACTGAGAGCTTTTCCACTAAGGTCAGGAACACAGCAGGGATGCCTATTATCACCACTGCTATTCAACATAGTACTAGAAGTCCTAGCCTCAGCAATCAGCAACAAAAAGAAATTTAAGGCATCCAAATCGGCAAAGAAGAAGTCAAACTATCGCTCTTTGCAGATGATATGATACTATATGTGGAAAACCCAAAAGGCTCCACTCCAAAACTGCTAGAGCTTGTACAGGAATTCAGTAAAGTGTCAGGATATAAAATCAATGCACAGAAATCAGTTGCATTTCTTTACACCAACAACAAGACAGAAGAAAGAGAAATTAAGGAGTCAATCCCATTTACAATTACACCCAAAACCGTAAGATACCTAGGAATAAACCTAACCAAAGAGACAAAGAATCTGTACTCAGAAAACTATAAAGTGCTCATGAAAGAAATTGATGAAGACACAAAGAAAGGGAAAATGTTCCATGCTCATGGACTGGAAGAACAAATATTGTGAAAATGTCTATGCTACCTAAAGCAATCTACACGTTTAATGCAATCCCTATCAAAATCCCATCCATTTTTTTCAAGGAAATGGAACAAATAATCCTAAAATTTATATGGAACCAGAAAAGACCTCGAATAGCCAGGGGAATGTTGAAAAAGAAAGCCAAAGTTGGTGGCATCACAATTCCAGACTTCAAGTGCTATTACAAAGCTGTCATCATCAAGACAGTATGGTACTGGCACAAAAACAGACACATAGATCAATGGAACAGAATAGAAAGCCCAGAAATAGAATCTCAACTCTATGGTCAACTAATCTTCGACAAAGCAGGAAAGAATGTCCATGGAAAAAAGACAGTCTCTTCAACAAATGGTGTTGGGAAAATTGGACAGCCACATGCAGAAAAATGAAACTGGACCACTTCCTTATACCACACACAAAAATAGACTCCAAATGGATGAAGGACCTCAGTGTGAGAAAGGAATCCATCAAAATCCTTGAGGAGAACACGGGCGCATCCTCTTCAACCTCAGCCACAGCAACTTCTTCCTAGAAACATTGCCAAAGGCAAGGGAAGCAAGGGCAAAAATGAACTACTGGGACTTCATCAAGATCAAAAGCTTTTGCAAAGCAAAGGAAATAGTCAACAAAACCAGAAGACAACTGACAGAATGGGAGAAGATATTTGCAAATGACATATCAGATAAAGGGCCAGCATCCAAAATCTATAAAGAACTTATCAAACTCAACACCCAAAGAACAAATAATCTAATCAAGAAATGGGCAGAGGACATGAACAGACATTTCTGCAAAGAAGACATCCAAATAGCCAACAGACACATGAAAAAATTCTCAACATCACTCAACATCAGGGAAATACAAATCAAAACCACAATGAGATACCACCTCACATCAGTCAGAATGGCTAAAATTAACAAGTCAGGAAATGACAGATGCTGGCAAGGATGCAGAGAAAGGGGAACCCTCCTTCACTGTTGGTGGGAATGCAAGCTAGTGCAACCACTCTGGAAAGCAGCATGGAGATTCCTCAAAAAGTTGAAAACAGAGCTACCCTACAACCCAGCAATCGCACTACTGGGTATTTACCCTAAAGATACAAATGTAGTGATCTGAAGGGGCACATGCAACTGAATGTTTATAGCAGCAATGTCCACAATAGCCAAACTATGGAAAGAGCTTAGATGTCCATCAACAGATGAATGGATAAAGGAGATGTGGTATATATATACAATGGAATACTATACAGCCATCAAAAGAAATGAAATCTTGCCATTTGCAATGACGTGGATGGAACTAGAAGGTATTATGCTTAGTAAAATAAGTCAATCGGATAAAGACAACTATCATATGATCTCCCTGATATGAGGAAGTGGAGATGCAACGTGGGGGGTTTGGGGGGTAGGAAAGGAATAAATGAAACAAGATGGGATCAGGACGGAGACAAATCATAAGACACTCTTAATCTCACAAAACAAACTGAGCATTGCTGTGGGGAGGGGGTTAGGGAGAGGGTGGTAGGGTTATGGACATTGGGGAAGGTATGTGCTATGGTGAGTGCTGATAAATGTGTAAACCTGGCGATTCACAGACCTGTACCCCTGGGGCTAATAATACATTATATGTTTATAAAAAAATAAAAAATAGGAAAAAGGCAAGATTTCTACATACTGGGGGAGACCATACCAGGAAATATTTCCAAAATGAAATAACAAATGGGTACAAAATACACAAATCTGTGCTAAGAAAAGCACACAGTGAAGGAACTCTCAAGCACTGTTGATGGGAATATAAGTTGATGCAGCCACTGTGGAAACAGCATAGAGGTTCCTCAAAAAATTAAAAATAGAAATACTATACGATCCAGTAATTCCACTCCTGGGTCTTTACCCAAAGAAAACAAGAACACTAATTTGAAAAGATATATGTAACCCTGTGTTTCTTGCAGCATTATTTACAATACCCATGATATAGAAGCAGCCATATCCATAACCACAGATAAATAAGGTGCCCTCTTAGCGCAGTAGGCAGTGCGTCAGTCTCATAACCATAAAGAAGATGCGGTATGTGTGTACCATGGAATATTACACAGTCATAAAAAAGGAATAAGATCTTGCCATTTGTAACAACATGGATGGATCCTAGAGGGTATTATGCTAAGTGAAATGAATCGGGCAGAAAAACAAATACTGTATGATTTCATTTAAAACAAAACAAACAAA
Source organism: Taxidea taxus jeffersonii (assembly GCA_003697995.1). Lineage (NCBI taxonomy): Eukaryota > Metazoa > Chordata > Mammalia > Carnivora > Mustelidae > Taxidea > Taxidea taxus. The sequence goes on along the minus strand of ML104692.1, from coordinate 184,584 downwards.
AAGCAGAAACAGATTCAAATATAGAGAATAAACAAATGGTTGTGGAGGGGAAGAGTGCAGGGAGTGGGCAAAATGGGTGACAGGGAGTGTGAGGTAGAGGCTTCTAGTTTTGAAATGAATAGGTCATGGGAATAAAAGGTACAGCATAGGGAATACAGTCAATGATACTGTAATAGCATGGTATGGTGACAGATTGTAGCTTGCGTGCTCACTTGGGGTGAGCACAGCATAATATAGAAAAGTTGAATCACTATGTTGTACACCTGAAACTAATATAACATTACATGTCGACCATACTCAAATTAAAAAATTAAAAATAATTACTTAAAAAAGAAAAGCATACAGTGGAAAAGCACAGTGCTCAAAGGTTGAGTCAAAAAATAACTAACATGAGTGAACCCTATAAACTTTTCAACAGCCCTATCCAGCTATCAAAAGCCCAAAAACTTCTATTTCTGATGAAATACTGCATTGTTCTGGCAATATATATATTTCTTACTTAACTACCTCAGTAAGACTAATAAAAAGGATTACAAAGGAAAAGAATATCATCAATTTCTTCTAGATCTGGTACTGATTCTCCTAGGCCTACTCTGATATTTATAGGAGCTGAACATATCAACCCCTGCTCAAAACAAGAAAATACTAACAAAGAGTAACATTTTTTTAATGTCTATGGTATTAGACATTAACTATATCACATTATAAACTATTCTTTCAAATCTACAACAAATAGGCCAATAGAATAGGCAAAGACCTAACAAGACCTACTACCCTAATGATCTTAACCATGTCAATGGTTAACCAATGCCAACAGCAATATTTCCCTATATAAACCTGTGTCTTTTTCTTCATTATCATTATCAAAAATCACAGTTCTACCAAATATATTTTGTAACAAGTCTTTAATCCACCAAGAGGGCCCATGAGGACTAATGAGAGCTGTACAAGAAACCAAATAAAAAGACCCACGCCCTTACCTTATTTAGCAGCTAATTCAGGAGTTGTAGACAAAGTCCTTAATCTGTTTATCTTACTCTTCCTAGATAAAAAGGAGCTAGAAGATCTCGAGAGCCCCAGCTAAACCACTAATGAAGATACTGCTGCTTTGCCCTGCACTTTCCAAAATGATCTCTCTCCAAGATGATACAAGAGCTATCTGTCCCTCTGCCCGCCCCTCCTCAAAAGGCACCAGAGATCATGTAAGTTTCAGAATACTGTCTTAATCAAATTTGGTTAGTTTCTTTCCTTCAGGACTTTCCAGAGCCTTTAATCCAAGTACGTAAATATGTCAAAATTCTTTACCATTTAGCTAAAATCTGGAAAAAGGCACAGTAGATGGGAAAATGTACTGGGAAATGTTGAGAAACACACCATTTTGAAAAATTTTTGGCTACATAAGGGCCAAAGAGGCAGCACAGTATAAAGACAATAGGTTTACAAGCTTAGTAATTTTGGACAAATTACTTCACCTTGTGCCCCAGTGTAGTCAACCTATAAAATGGTGGAAATAGTACCAACTTCCTAAAATGGCTGAGGATTAAATGAGATGACTTATAAAATCCTCAGAACCAAGCCTGACACAGAGTAAATAATAAACATTAGCTATTATTTTTGTTACCTACTTTGCAATGTTATTCCAAGCACAGAAATACATATAATTGACATAACTTACGCCTGGTGAGTAACAAGCACTCAACAAAAGGTAATTTAATTGAACACATATAAAATTCTGATCATAGCGCCTAGCACAAACTAAGTGTGAATTCACAGGCACAGTAATGTAGTGAATGCACTATGATTATGTTACTAAGATTATAGGATCTTTTTATTTAAAGATTTTTTTAATTTATTTGACAGACAGAGGGAGAGAGAGCACAAGCAGGGCGAGTGGCAGAAGGAGAGGGAGAAGCAGCCTCCCTGTTGAGCAAGGAGTCTGATGAAGGACTCAATCCCAGGACCCTGGGATCATGACCTGAGCTGAAGGCACTTGCTCAACCACAGAGCCATCCAGGTCCCCCAAGGTTATAGGAGCTTAACCATTAATAAAAACAGTGCTGCTTTGCCTTTAAAAGTGTTTCCCCATGAGACTAGGTCTCCCTAGTATGATAACAATGATGATATCTGAGCCTTGCCCACTTCTAAAAATGTTTCAGAATTATTGTATTAATCAAAATTGGGCAAAATTAAGTTCCTTTTCTTCAGGACCCAGGGCCTTTAGTATGAATCTTGAATCTCTAAGTAGACAATATACAGTTCCCAAATGCATTGACTGAGGAAACTCCCTTTCACTGAGCAGTTCTTGGGACTATTGCTCTGTGGAACACAGAATGGAAACTGCCCTAAACTGATGGAAAAACAGAAACAGCATGTAAAGTACTTGCAAACCACTGTGCCAAGAACAAAGTCTGGTACATCACATAGAGTTTTAACAAACTTTTGCTGTACAAATGTAAAGGGGTCATGATTTTGTAACATTCCCAGACATACTCGATTGTGGAACTTTTTTTTTTTTTTTTTTGAGCAGCATCTGTGGAACTACTGTGCCAAGAAATACACTTAGAAAAATGCTTCCCAGGGCAGCTGGTTGGCTGAGCTGGTTAAGTGACCAGGTCTTGATTTCGGCTGGGGTCATGATCAGGGTCCCAGGGACCCAGCCAGACAGCAGGCTCCACACTCATCAGGAAGTCGGCTTGAGGATTCTCTGCTCCCCCTTCCCCTCCCCGCCACATGTTCTCTTTCTCTCTTTGAAATAAATAAATCCTTAAAAAAAAAAAAAAGCTCCTCCATGGAAATGCAATCCTATTAACTAACATGAACTAACACAAAAGAATCTAGCTTTGTATTCCCACTAGCATGGATTGTTCTAGCATTGTTCCATCTATCTAAAAGTCAAAACATTCACCTCAACAGGTTATCCTCCAGCCACCTGCTGGGAACTAAGGCAGAGCCTAGTAACAGTGTTCACACATATGCCTGCACTTATGTAACTCCCCTCAACTTCCCCTTTTTTCCTAACATCTCCAGGGCAACGCCACTAGAGGAAAAGCTGGAAAACCAGCTTTTACTAGAAGCACTGACAAACTGCCACAGCTCCGCTCTTCTTTTTTCTCCTTTTTGCCTCTTCCAGGAACTACCTGCACTGGATTATATGACCATTTTCTCTCTTAAATATCTTACTTCATCTTATTACTGCAGTACAGTAATAGTTTATTTAAGTTCTCTTAAAACCACTGTCATCATTCCTTCTTTTAAGGGGGCTTTCCCCCCATCTTCCCCTCCTAGCTTCGCATTTCTCTAACTTGTATTTATCCTCAAAATGCACTCATAATCCAGAACCAAAGCCTCCTTCACTCTTGGAAAACAATCTGAAGATGAAGTGGAGATATCACACGTTTGGTCAAAAAAAAAAAAAAAAAAAGGCAGCTATCTCAACAAGAGGTGAGAAGTTACAGATTTTGTTTATACATCACTGTTTTATAAATTAATAATACACACGCAGCAAACTTCAGAGCCCACCCATATGCGAGTATAAATGACTTATCAAAGTTCTGCACCAAAGTAAAATTCGGATTTTTAAAGTGTTCCTCTAAGGGACCCATAAAGGAAAGGGGTTGCTGAAGTTTGAGGAGAGGGCGGCCATGGCACGACACTCGAGAGACCCGCGGGGACTCTCGCCGCCAACAAGGACGAGCGAGACCGGTTCTAAGGGGTTTCAGATGCCTGTGCTAACCACACACGGTCAACTTAGCCCTGGGCCTTCCTCCCCTGAACCCCGACCCAGCGGCCGGGGGGCCCCCCAGTGCCCTCTGCCTCTCGCTGGGATCCACAGGGCTGACGGGGTCCGGCTGGTACCTGGTCGTAAGGGGACTTCTCCAGCACCTGCGTGCACAGATCTGCGCAGAGCTGGAACTTCCTGCGTCTAAAATAGCTCCAGGCTAGGAGCAGCGGCTCCATCTCCGAGCCCATGGCGGCCCAAGGCGGCCCACGAAGGACCAGGGCCCGGGCCAGGTGGGCGGGGTGGCGAGCGGGAGGCGTCCGGCTCTGCCCGGCAACGCGGCTGCAAGGGCCTTGCTTGAGAGGTGCCCGCATCGCGCCTGAGATCAGGAAAATGAAAACCCAGCTCGAGCAGAACACAGCTACAAGGCTTGCCAAACCTTGGTTGCAAAGAGGGTGTACTTTTAAAGGATACATATTTCATTAATTTCGAGAAGAGGGCGCCATGGAAAAATGGAGAGGTAGTGACTTAGACACCTACAAGTAGGGTCCTCCACTGTCGCTGAGGAGGAGCGGTTGCCTAGCAGCCGAACGCTCTGCTTACTTTGCGAATCTGAGAAAAGTCGCAGGAGTTGACCCTCATATTAACCTTCAGATTCCAGACACACAACCGTGAGAACAGTTTCTTCAATACCATACTGTCCACCAGAACCCAAAGGCCTACACCCTAAAGCTCTCCAGTTTGTTTCTTCAAGTCCTCAAAAACCAAACCAAACCAAACCAACTCAGTGTTCAAATAGAAAGGGGCATTGGATACTGCTCAGTCAAAACGACGCATTTTACATAAGAGAAACTGAGATCGGCTCAGAGAAGAGAAATTATTTACCTGAGGTCGCATGGAAGGAAGCTGGACTGTAATCTGGGTGACTACAGACTGTTCATACAGTTCATTCAACAATGCGTACAGATTCTGGGTTATAAATTGGTGACGTTTTTACAAACGAAATAAGGCAACACAAAAAATTAAAAGGGAGCTTTTTGAAACGCCATCTCCAAGCAATTGCTGTTTGTCAAATGCTTACCTGTGCAGAATGATTTCTTTAGGCACAGTTCTGACTTTCCTCTAGAGATTTACACAGATGACAAATATCTTTAATGGTTATGAAAAAAGAAGTGTGACCGGATTAAATCCAAGTAGACTTCATTATGGAGGACTAGGAGAAGCAAGAGAGAACAAATTAACTTGATAATGAAGAACTGTCTGGTCAGGTCTAAATCTCCTTAGCTCACAGTTTTCTCAAACTGCTAAAGTACCATATGCAGACATTATATTTAATCCAGATATTTCTATCTTTCATAGATATCAAAATAAAACTACCTTTCTAACCTGAGAAATGGGTTAAGAGTAGGTTTTTTTCCTCCTTTACTAAGCAGTCTTTCTTGAATTTTTGAATCTTAGAAGCAAATAGTTATGTTTATTGTAATTACTCTATTTTTGTTTCCCTCAAATTGCCTCTAGAAATGTATGCTATCCTAAGCAGCCTACCATTTCTGGGAGTCGGGCTTTAGGACCACATATGCTGCCAATTGCAACTGGGCTCAGTATTTCAAAGGGACTTTTGTTTTCTGATAAAATGTAAGCAGATGGTATGTAAGTAATTCTCAACTCCAGATCCTTATTAGACAGATATTTTTAAGATGTTTTATTTATTTGAGAGAGAAAGGAGAGAGAGGACGAGAGCGGGGTGAGAAGTAGAAGGAGAAACAGACTCCCCCACTGAGCCGGGAGCCTGATGTGGGGCTTGATCCCGGGACTCTGGGATCATGACCCCAACCGAGGACAGCCACTCAACTGACTGAGCCAAATAGGGTCCACTAGACAGATTTTTAAAACGAAATTTTTTACTTTGAATTTCCCCTATTGTTAACATTGTTAACATTTTATATTACTGTGGTACATAAATCACCACAAAGGAACCAATATTGGCACATTGCTATTAATTCCACAATTTATTCTGATTTCAGTAGGTTTTCCCTGATATCCTTTTTCCATTCCAGGATCCCACTTTAGATTCCTTATTACATTTAGTTACTATGTCTCCCTTCCCTTCTCTGGTCCTGTGACAGTTTCTCAGACCTTGTTTATGATGACTTTGACAATTCTGAAGAGTACTGGTCAAGTATTTTGTAGCATTTCTGGAAATCTTTTAAAAACAGATGCATAAATCCCATCCTTAGAGATTCTAAATTAAATAGTTTGATAGTAAATAAGTAAATAAATAGTTTGATATAGATTTAAAGCAACAGTATTTTTTTTTAAGTTTTCTGGCCAATCTTAATAAACAGGCAGAGTTGAACTCCATGTTGAGATCTACATGGTCTTGTGTATATTTTTTTTAATTTTTTAAGATTTTATTTATTTATTTGACAGATAGAGAGTACAAGTAAGCAGAGCAGCAGGCAGAGGGAGAGGGAGAAGCAGACTCCCCGCTGAGCAGGGAGCCCATTGCGGAGCTCCATCCCAGGACCTTGGGACCATAACCCGAGCCAAAGGCAGCCGCTTATCCCACTGAGCCACCCAGGCACCCCGGTCTTGCGTATATTGAGAGTACTGCCAACTTCCTATACAGAATAAGGTTTCTGTAAGTGGGGAAAATAAATAAATAAATAAATACCTAAGTATATAAATAAGTATGGAATTTAAAAAGAGAATTTAAAAAATTTTTAAAAAGAATTTAAAATATTTTAGGGCCACAAGAACTCATCTTAGCTTCTTTCAGAAGGTTGTTATTTTTTTTCTTTTTAGAAAAGTCAAATAGATGAGAAAAATTGTATATTACTTAGCAAACTGCAAGATGTGAAGCATGTCCAAATGTAGCATAAACCGTGACTTTAAAAGGTTATAAACATTTGTTATTTTTTAATCATGTAAATACATTAATCGATTATATGAATATATAGATAGACTTTATTACATTTTTTATAATTTCTAATCCATAATGCAGAAACCATTTTTTCTAAATGGCGTGCTAGTAACAGGAAGAATAGTAAATATAACAGTTCCTAGCGAAAAGGGTAGATAGGAATTACTAGAGCCATTTTCCTACTGAAGAAAATGAAGCACAGAGAAACAACTTAATCCCTTTGAAAGGGTCAGTTTCACAATCAGAGCTAGATCTCAGTTCCTGGATCCTTATCTTTTGCTCTCCAGCAACTAGATATCTCTTTTAGTTAATTCGGTTTAAAGTCAAATGCCAAAGATAATGGAACTTTAAAAGCCAAAGGTTAAATTTTCTGAAATCTTAAATTGGTATTATTCAGGCCATTTAAACTTAAACTAAAAGAAAAGCAAAGTTAAAATGGAATCTTCTCTTCATCAACAAATGTTTGTGCAGGCCCTATGCTTGGTGAAAAGAACACAGAGATGAACAAAAGAGGTCTCCAGCCCCAAGGGTACTTAAAATAAAGAGTGGTTAGTGGAAAGAGCAGTGGATTTGTGGTCAGACTTACTAGCTGTGTTTTCTCAGGCAAATTAGGAATCAATATAAGACAGAAGTTAAGAAGTGGGCTCTGGAGCTAGATTTCCTATATTTGCACTTCTAACTCTCCCCTGCACTAAATGTGGGAATCTTGGACAAGTGGTCTAATGGCCCTATGCCCCAGATATGTGCTTCATCTATAATATGATGTGTGTTCACTGCATTCTTTTAGAATTTTTGATTCTGCATTAAATGACAAGAAAAACAAACAGGATGGATAAAACTTGTAAGAAATGTTAATTATAGATAGTAAGTATATTATAGACCTATAGGACATGTTAAACATAGAACAGACATTTATGTGTTAAACACATTGAAAGGATGATAAAAAATGAAAGTGTTACTTGTGGATAGAAAGAGATGGAAAGCAAAATAAACCTTAAATATGCATAAAGCATGGATCAGCTTTATCAACTCAAACTGTACACCCATTGGTATCACATATTCTAGCACAATTGCCCTCTGCTTAAAATACATACTGTTGGGGTGCCTGGGTAGCTCAGTGGGTTAGGCCTCTTCCTTTGGCTCAGGTCATGATCCCAGGGTCCTGGGATCAAGCCCCACATCGGGCTCTCTGCTCATCGGAGAGCCTGCTTCCCCCATCTCTCTCTGCCTGCCTCTCTGCCTACTTATGATCTCTCTCTCTCTCTCTGTCAAATAAAGTATTTTAAAAATAAAATAAAATATGTACTGTTGCTCACCGGATTATCACAGACCTATAGCTGTAGCCATGCCTATTTTAATAGACTCTTCATCTCTCCAGTAGAGCAAGCATATATTGGCACCACAAACCTTCTTCCATCTTTGAACTTTCTTGCCTGCCCTTAACTCTGCTCCTTGTAACCACACCACCTGCAGTAAGGGAAAGTGGTGCAAAGAGAGTAAGGACATAGGCACCTTGAGCAACCCATACACAATGTGGTCCTTCCTCCTATTTGTGTTAAATTCTTAACCTACTCAATTCCCTTTCCCTTTGCTTCTCACTGTAGATTTCAAGTTGATTCAACAAACTAGATGATTTGAGCATTTTAATTTGGTCTATGAACCTTTCAATTCCAGGACTTGTGGGATAGCCTACTAGTTTGTGTACTTAGAGGCCACCATTTCTCCACTACATATAAAATGGGGATGATGATGATGACTACAACAGTGATGATGATGACGTAGTGACTATCTTACGGGATGGTTATAGAGATCAAGCCAATTTAATTTAGGTAAGGCATAATTACATTGTCTTTTCAAAGATCACAGAAACACATTGGGATGGAAACCAGCAACATACGCAACCAAGGATTGCCTCAATTTTCAGTCAGGCACATTTATTACATGCTAGATAGAGAGCACTTTGAGACAATACTGAAGAAATTGGAGAGTGTTCTTTTTTTCCCCAGTTCCTCAAGAAAGTGCATAATAAATACCTACTAAAATTTATGGGGGGCACCTGGGTGGCTTGGTTGGTTAAGCGTTGGCCTTCAGTTTGGGTCATGATCCCGGGGTTCTGGGACGGAGTCCCTAGTTGGGCTCCCTGTTCATCAGGGAACCTACTTCTCTCTCTTCCTCTGCCCCTCCCTATCACTCATGGTCTCTCTCACTCTCGCTTGCTCTCTCTCTCAAAAAAAAAAAAAAAATCTAAAAATTAAAAGAAATTTATACAAAAAATTTTCTTGATTCCATATTATGAGATGCCAGGGATACAGAATGAATAATGCGTGGGAACAAATAAGTACAATAAAAGGAAGTGGGAGCCATGATAAACCTATGAGAGGACAAGAGTACAAGTGAAGACTCAAGACTGAGCAACTTTATCTCTTCTCTGTGGCTGACAAAGGGCTCTGCAGTCAGAAGCTAAGGAAAAACTTCACAACAGCATGAAATCATGTGATCAGGAAAGAAGGTATGGAAAGAAGTAAGAAGAAAAGGTGGGCTGAGGCCAGATCCTCAGGAGTGTGGAACATCATGTAATAGTTTGCACATTCAATGAAAAGCCACCAGGGAAATTTTACCAAAGAATAAAAACAACTTGACAGACTTATAGTCAGGGCAAAAAGATTACTTGGGATACTACTGCAATAGTTAAGGTACAAGATGTTGGAAATAATGAGCATGGACAGAAGAGGCCAAAAAAATTTTTTTTAAAGAAATAAAATCAGTAGGGACACTGATGGGATAGGTGCAGGGCATTTGGCTAAGAAAGAGAGAGAGCTACTCTAACTCCCAGGTTTCCAGGTTGTGAATGTATGGATAGAGTCATCAAGATAAGAGTGAAGGAAAAGGAATGAGTTGAGGGGAAAAAAAAAAAGATTAAATTTAGACTGGGGCATAATGACTTTATTGTCTCTGGGACAGCCATATGGAGATATTCTGTCAGTCACTGGAAATAGATGCGTATAAGAGGCCATGGAAATTGCTCAGGGATGGAGATAAAATTTGAGACTCATATAATTATATATCTTCTCATTGAAGGTGATGGAGAAGATGAAATCATCCCCCATGGAGAATTAATGGAATGAGAAAGAAAAGAACCAAAGACAGAATACTGCAGATCACCAACATTAAGAGATAGGCAATGCAGATGTCCATCAACAGATGGATGGATAAAGAAGATGTGGTGTATATATACAATGGAATATTACTCAGCCATCAAAAAGAATGAAATTTTGCCATTTGCAATGATGTGGATGGAACTAGAGGGTATTATGCTAAAAGAAATTAGTCCACTCAAAAAAGACAAATACTATATGATTTTACTCATATGTGGAATTTAAAGAAACAAAACAGAAGAACATAGGGGAAGAGAAGGAAAAATAAAATAAGATGAAAATTGAGAAGGAGGCAAACCATAAGAAATGCTGAACTCTAGGAAACAAACTGAGGGTTGCTGGAGGCGAGGTGGATGAGAAGAATTGATCAGGCATGTAAGAAACCAGATATAAGAAAGCCAGAATGTGACATCATGAAGCCAAAGTACAGAGAGAGAATTTCAAAAAAGAAGAAGCAGTTCAACCATGTTAAATTCTGACAAGAGGGGTGCCTGGGTGGCTCAGTGGGTTAAAGCCTCTGCCTTTGGCTCAGGTCATGATCCCAGGGTCCTGGGATTGAGCCCCGCATCGGGCTCTCTGCTTGGCGGAGAGCCTGCTTCCTCCTCTCTCTCTCTGCCTGCCTCTCTGCCTACTTGTGATCTCTGTCAAATAAATAAATAAAATCTTTAAAAAAAATTCTGACAAGAGATGATGGAAACTAAAAAAAAAAAAATAATAATTACCAGATTTGTCCATTAGTCATCTGTTTACAGTATTTGTCAGTGTCATTTCAGTGGAGTCAAGAAAGAAAAGGCAAGGAAATCTGAGTACAATTGGCTGAGGTAAGAATCAGACCAAAGAAATAGACACAGGAATACTAGGTTATTCTTTTCAAGGAACACTCACTCATGTAACTGATTTTAAAATACATATGCAAAGCCACATGCAAATGCTTGAATTAATAGAAGTTTTGTACTTTATCGTGGCTCACCATATACTAGATACTGTAAGATTTTTTTAAGGTATAGGGTTCTACTACAGGTAGTTGGATAAACCACTGACTCTGCAGTAGAAAATTTTTTCTAAAATGGATATGAGTTGAAGTAACATGTTTATACTCTTTTCTTTCAGGGAGAAGTGATATTTTTATAGTTCTGGACTCTACTGAAAACTGAGTTCATTATTAGCACAAGCATGGGACTTATTTTACTTTTTAAGTTTAAAAGAAAGCCATAGAGTGAACAATTCTCAGCAATATATAAGTAGCATTTACTACTCAATATTAAAATAGGAATCACTGGGCTGCTTGGGTGGCTCAGTTGGTTAAGCTTCTGCCTTCAGCTCAGTTCATGATCCCAGGATCCTGGGATTGAGCCCCACATCAAGCTCCCTGCTCAGAGGGTAGCCTGCTTCTCCCTTTTCCCTCTGCCCCCACCCCTGCCCACTAAGGCTCTCTCTCTCCCTCTCTCTCAAATAAGTAAATAAAATCTTTAAAAAAAAAAAAGTAGGAGTTCACTAACGGATTATCTATTTACCAATATAACAAATGGTACCACTTATTGAGCTCTTACTCTGTGTGGGTTGGACACAATATTAGGTTCTATACATGCTCTTAACTCTCCCCTCTAACCTTGCAAGCTTGGTACCCAAGCTTATTGTCCCCATTCTACAAAGAAAGAACAAACAGAGACTTAGACTTAGTTGTTTGCTGGGTCATCCTGTTAGTCTGTGGCAGAACCAGGGTTAGAACTCATGTTGAGTCAAAACCCCACACCCTCTGCCAAATGTGCAACTTGTATTTTTACAAGTGTACAAGATGCTCCAGACACACTGAATTTCTCCTATTCCCTCTCCGCTTCATGTACTTTCAGCATTCCATGCTTTTGCACGTGATGTCCCACAGCTGCAGTGTCTTATCTCCTTCCCCCCTGCCTTTTGTCTGTTTGGCATAGTTCCAAGCCAAAGTTCAACTCTACTTAAAACTCTACTGATTCTCCAAAGACCTGTCTATGGGATACCCTCAATACCCCTCTTATATAAAACCTGTTTGTGCTACATTTCAATATCTCCCTAGTAGACTTTAGTGTTATCCATACCTTCCCCAAAGCCTAGCACTTGGTGCCTGCATGGCAATAGATATTTCATAAACTTCCGTTGAATGAAGTTCAGTGAATACTATACTTTTCCACTAAATTCAAAATTGACAGTTATATTTTGAAATAAATAGTTTAATGTTTGAATATGCATTTTGACATCTCTTTAAATGTGTAGGGGCCTGATTTTAAACATGTCAAAACTTAGTGCTTTACAACTTGTTTTCATTAAAATGCCAAAGGCTTTGAAGATCAGTCTATATAAATATAGTCTACCTAAATCAATTTGAAGATTCTTTTCAAAGAGAATTAAAAAGGGATAATCCTTAAAGGGTTAAAAGTCTATCAAACTGATTTTTGCTCTTTATTTTCTAAAGTGATCAATTTAAAGATCCTTACATATTTTAAGATACATATGTAAGTATGTATGTACATATTTATCTATATGTATATACATATATGTATATATACATATATGGTACAAGTTATCAAAAAGTTCATTTTATTTTAAGCAGTGGATATTTTTTCTAATACTTTTCTATATGTATAATTCCAATCTTGCTAGATGAATTTTTCTTAAGATCTCAAATTAGCTTTTTTTCCCCCAGATAATATCTTTGACACTTCACATAGCTTCTGATACAATCCTCTTGATTATTTGTTATTCACCAAGCATTTATTGAGTGCCTACCTGTGCCAGGCACTTTCTAAGCTATGGATATAATGATTATTAGGGCTCTCTCCAGTCATGAATGGGAAAAGAGATTACAACTATTGGTAAACTACCAATATACCTATCCTAAACCATGGCCAACATCATACTCAACTCAACGATATACCCTTAGAAGCATTCCCAGTAAAATCTGGAATAAGACATGCTAGCACCTGTCAGGTGCTATCAGGACCTATCAGGAAAGTATAGTTATTGCAATGAACAAAGTTAAGAAGTTTGGCTAATGGAAAGGCAGAGCCAAAATATTGTTGTTTGCCAATGGCAGATAATTGTCTTTGTAGGAAATTGTGTTATTTGGAAAGTTCTTATTCTGTAACTTATTGCATGCTCTGAATCAGTGCCTTGGAATGCTAACTTCAGTATATGCTAAATTCTAGAATAGAAGGAATACTGTTTCTGGGTTGTCTGTTCAGAGTCATTGACATGAAGGTCAATATTTTTGAAAGTATAGCACAGTTTTAATTTTTGTAGCTCTATTTACAAATCTTTTTTTCACAGTCTTCACACATTTTTTCAAGTCTTCAAACTTACGTGAGCCTTTATTCTTAGAAGAGCTATTTCATGCTATAAAGGTAGTTACAATCCAATATTACTGGCATTTCAAATACTTGAACCATAATTTTACTACTGGGAAATATCCTCTTAATACTCTGTTACTACTATGGTAAACCACAAATCAAAAAAGCCCTATAAAACCAATGACTTCCTTGAAAATAAAGAAAATGCTTCTCAATTTCTGCACCTGAATTGCACTACATTAACCTCAAATTACTGACCATCTGCCAGGATCTGTTTTCTTCTTGTGGCTCTTGAATGAATCTGTTACCTGTTATTTTGGCAAAGGTCTTTAAAAAGTGAAAAGACAATTATTAAACATTTATTAAATTAAATTAAATTAAATTAAACATTTATTAAAATAAAATTATTAAACAATTCTAAATTTGCTTGTTTCGGTCTGAACTTCACAAGCAATTATGCATCCACTCAGGTGAGCCATCTAGGTATTCTTAGAAATATTTATCAAGCCCCTTTGATTCATATCACATACGACAGCCTAAACAATTTTAAACCAAGTACATAAAGAGAGGCTGATTACATCCAATTGCTTTTCCCATCAAGCTCCTTGTACTCTGAAAATCAGATTCTGAAGACTGAAAAATGAATTAATTCTCAACAATTGAAGGAGGCTTAGAACTCTGTTGGTATAAATTCTATTTACGTGACAGACAACCACCTCCAACTCCGTCTTATCCTCGTGCAGTCAGACATGATATGAAAGAGTACGTTATTTCTATTCATTTGTAGGGGGTCATCCAGATTCTTTAAAATCTTTTTTTTTTTTTAAGATTTTATTTATTTATTTGTCAGAGAGAGTGGGAGCGAGCACAGGCAGACAGAGTGGCAGGCAGAGGCAGAGGGAGAAGCAGGCTCCCCGCTGAGCAAGGAGCCCGATGTGGGACTCGATCCCAGGATGCTGGGATCATGACCTGAGCCGAAGGCAGCTGCTTAACCAACTGAGCCACCCAGGCGTCCCTAAAATCTTTTTTTAAAAAAGGAAAAATAGACTTAGATTTTTTTCACTGAAAAAAATGACGAGGATCAAAGCAAAATCTACCTATCATTTGACATTTACACATAGAGAACCCTAGTATAAATATTTAAAATATAAAATCAGAGTATAGGAAATTGCTACAGCCACTGTGGAAAACAGTATGAAGGTGCCTCAAAAAATTAAAAATAGAGGGGCACCTGGGTGGCTCAGTCGCTGTCTGCCTTCAGCTCAGGTCATGATCCCAGGGTCCTGGGATGGAGGCCCGAATTGGGCTCCCTGCTCAGCAGGAAGCCTACTTCTCCCTCTCCCACCCCCTGCTTGTGTTCCCTCTCTCACTGTGTCTCTCTGGGTTAAATAAATAGATAAAATCTTTTTAAAAAAGAAGTTAAGTTCCAGAAATGCTCTAACACCGCCATCCAGACTCTATAGTTAAGACTTAAAAGTCCTACGGCTCTTGGCTACTTCCCTGACCGAATCTCATCCTCTTATCCATGTGCTTACTCCACTCACGCGACCTTGGCCCCCTTGCTGGTCTTTGACTGGGCTTAGCAGGGCGATTTTGCTCTTATTCCTTGCTGACAGCCACATTCTTACCCCACATAGCCACTCTGTCACTTCATGAAGATCCCCACTGAAATGTCACTTCATTAATGAAGTCCTCCCTACAAACCAGCCCATCTCATTTCCTTGCCATTTTTTTCTTCATAGTACCTACCACCACATATTTCATAAGAATGCACCTATATGGTATCATCTATGTCTGCCCCTACCCTCTCTTCCCCGGAATGCAAGCACCAAGAGTTGACACTTTGCTGTATCCCTGATGCCTAGAATAACACTTGGCACATAATACATCCTCAAAAAATATTTGTCAAATGAATCGCTTTCTTTCCAATAATACTATGCTACATAAAACAAGTTGGAGGTCACTATTTGAGTTTAAAGTTCTAAATATTGATTAGCATTTTGATAAAAATTAACACTTGGTGATATGGGTTATTTAATTGAACATATCTATACTTCTCATAAAACCAAATAGAAAATTGTCATCTCGAGAACCTCTGCATCTTTATCCCATTCATTTCATAATCTCTGGCATCAGCCCTCTCTTTGCTATTAGGGTCAATACCTTCATGGTATTCATTACTAGACAAATTTAGCAGAGAAATAATGAGGAAGGAGTCCAGAAGAGTCATCTGCCCAGCAGACTGCCTACTCTCACTTACATCCTGACACCCATCCTTGAACCCCCACTGGCCCCTGGAAAAATGAGAATGTCTAGAGCTGCATGGTAGAACAGATTTTGTCTTCTTTTGAAAGTGTTATATTTACACTTACTAGCATTCCCCCTTCCCTTCCTCAATATCTCAAGAAATTGTCCACTTCACACTGAAGTTCTTTTCCTTTTTTAAGATTTTACTTATTCATTTGAGAGACAGAGAGAGAGAGCACAAGCAGGGGTGGGGGGCAGCGGGAGAGAGAAGCAGACTCCCCACAGAGCCGACTCTGAGATCATAACCTGAGCTGAAGGCAGGCACTTAACCCACTGAGCCACCCAGGCATCCCCACTCTGGAAATTCTAAAGTTCTAAGCATTTGTAGGCTGTTGAATTCCGTTATATGACTCCTTTGTCTTCAGGTTATTGTGGCAGACTGCATCATTATTCCTGGTTATTCACTCCTCCCCTGCAAGAAGGATGTTTAATCTCACCCATTGTTGCCATGTGACTTGACATTGAGTTGGCCCCCACTGACATTGAACCTGGCCATGTAACTTGCTATGACCAATAGGTTATGAGCAGAAAAATTATGCTACACATTCTAAATCCTTAAGGGCCTTTCTGTGGTTGGCTTTGCTCTTTTCCCTCTGCTCCTTCAGCCTGAGACCTAGAATGAGAAGTACAAAGCAAAGTACAGCTAAACCACCTCACAGAAGCTGACCTACAATTGCCTACAAAGTGTGAATGGGAAAGAAGTGCTGGTTGTTGTAAGCTACCGAGATGCTTGGAAATTTATCTTCAAATTAACCTATAAATTCGGTGCATTTTTGGTAACTAGAATAGTTGAATCTGCCATTCATCAGGAAGAACAGCCCCCCCCAAAATTTGAGAAAGAATAATAATAAGGACAGTCTTGCCCTACAAGATATCAAAAACGAACACTGAGGCTATATAATCAAAACAAGGTGGTACTAGGATAGGTTCACAAAGTAGATTGATGGAATAGAATAGAAAAGCTAAAAATGGCTACACATATGTGATGATTTAACACATAATAAACATGGTATTTCTTCCCTACACTGTCCAATCTGTTCTTTCTGAAGTCACTCCAATCTCGGAAAACCATACATCCCTCCTTCCAGTTGCTTAGACCAAAAGACTTACATATGTGCTTATCTTCTCTTTCTCAAACATACCCATCCAAATTCATTAACAAATCCTGTGTTGGTTCCACCTCAAAAATAGATCCAGAATCCACCTCTACCAAACCACTTTGCCCCAACTCTCCTTTTCTCTCTTTTTTAAAAAAAAGATTTTATTTATTTATCTGACAGAGAGAGAACTCACAAGTAGGCAGAGAGGCAGGCAGAGAGAGGGGGAAGCAGGCTCCCTGCTGAGCAGAAAGCCCAATGTGGGGCTCGATCCCAGGACCCTGAGATCATGACCTGAGCCGAAGGCAGAGGCTTTAACCCACTGAGCCACGCAGGTGCCCCCCAACTATCCTAGTCTCTTGTATCAATCACTGCTTTCGGCTCCTGAGAGCTTTGCTGCATTAGTCTTTGTCCCTTCATTGACACTACTCAACACAGCAATCAAAGTTATTCTTTCTAAATATCCTACGTCAGATCATGTCACTTCTTCCCTCAAAACCCCTCCAGTATTGGCCATCTCACTCAGATTTAAAAGTCAAAGTTCTTAACGTTAATTCATAAGGCCCCTTCACCCACCTCATTAGATAAGATTTGATCTTACATTGGCTTATTATTCCCAAGTTACATGGGCTTCTATGCTATTCCTTGAATAGAGCAAACACAGTCCCATATCAAGTTATTTGTGCCTACTCTTTTCTCTTGCTCTTTTCCCAGATGCCCATGTGAATTGATTCCTCTCTTCCTTCATGTTCCGCATCAAATATTATTAGAGTGATCATTCCTGACCACAAAAACTAGTTACATAATTTCCCCAGTGCAAAATGAAAATACAGGGTTTTTTGTTATTGGAATTTCAAGACAATGGAGTATTACAACATTCAACATTTGGAAAGGTCCAAAGCTAATGCATATCTTTCTATCACTTTATCAAATGTACATTAAACCACTGACACAAAAGGAAGACAACTAATTATTATTTATATAAAACATAAACATAACATAAAACTAGTTTTATGTTCCTGTTACATATAGTAAGATACTATGATCATGTTGTCTCAACCTTCCTTATAGTTTGTCTACACAATTTCTGAAATCCATATTTAACCCATTCCATTTTTTATTTGTTCATTATTGTTATTCCAGAAGGCCCATCCCATGATCATGTGTAACCGATCTGGACTTTAATTCTGTGGCATAGATTTTCAAGTAGATGTATTACCATTGTGTGTGACATTGTTTAAAACAATCTTTACTCTTCACATCTGATAACAACCACAACAATGTAATAATAAGTATTATATAATACCTTTGGGGATACTGGTTTTCTTTTTGATCTGTCAGTTCATTGGAACCCAATTCAAGTTCACTTACTGTCTAACAAAGAAATCAATCAATGCCATTGCATTATTTAATTATTTTAATCAAACCCTTTTTTCATTTAATTCCTATTTTGAGAAGGATTAATAATTAGCCAACTAATAGCTTTTCAGGGGATCATTCCATGATTCTTTTCTTTTTAAGATTTATTTATTTATTTGAGAGAGAGAGTGCACACAGAGAGAGAAGGAGGGGAAGAAGCAGACTCTCACCGAGCAGGAAGCCCTATGTGGGATTCAATTCCAGGACCCTAGGATCATGATCTGAGCTGAAGGCACACGCTCAACCACTGAGCCACCTAGGTGCCCTATTCCACAACCCTTTTGTGAAATGAACATATTACATATGTGCCTTCTTAATTGACTATTTACTTTCTGCAGCTGTGTTATGATGTTAACACTGCTTTCCTTACTGATAAATTTTAGAATCTAATTTTAAAATTGTTAAGAGCTTTCCCCCTTCAGTCTAGTCTCTGCTTGTCTCTCTACTTTTAGGCTAATGCTCTAATTATTGTTCAAATTTATTGAAGTTTTAAATTAAAAATTTTTCCCCACTTTTGCTCAGGAGGAAAGAGGAAATACTTCTTTGAATAATGATTTAAATGGACCTATTTCTCTTGAAGTCTTCCAAAAGTCCTGTCATTGTGTCAGCCCTGTTAGAATATAGACCAACATAAATTATAAAATATTCATAATGTTTGTTTCCCATAATTAGATTTTTATTTATGGGACTGTGTATTAGCTGATATTTAAAAATTAATAGAAAAGGATAAAAAATTTCAACAACAAAGGTTAATTTGCAGGAAAGAATATGTTTTAAGATATGCCAATGTTCAGGGGCACCTGAGTGGCTCAGTTGGTTAAGCATCCAACTCTTGATTTCTAAACAGATCATAATCTTGGGGTCAGAGGGGCACCTGGGAGGACCCGTTGGTTAAGTGTCTGCCTTCAGCTCAAATCGTTATCCCAGGGTCCTGGGATCAAGCTCTGCATTGTGCTCCCTGCTTAGTGGAGAGCCTGTTTCTCCCTCTCCCTCTACAGCTCCTCCTGCTTGTGCTCTCTCTTTTTCTCTCAAATAAATAAATAAAATCTTTAAATAATAATAATAATAATAATCTTGGGGTCATGAGATTTAGCCCCACATTGGGCTCTGTGCCCAGTGTAAAGTCTGCTTGAGGATTCTTTCTCTCTCTGCTTCTGCCCCTCCCCTTGCTCTCTCCTTATGTAAAATAAATGAATAAATCTTAAAAAAAAGATGTGCCAATGTTCAAAATGCTTCATTGCAACCTTTAACTTTTTTTCAGTGCATAATAAACTAGGTGACTATCCTTTGAACAAAGCCAATTACTCTTAAGAATGAGATTTCTATTCTAAGCATTCATAGAAAATTCTCTACAGACTTTAATGACCATCATGAACAGACTAAAGATATTGTCACATGTATTTTTATCAATCAGAGGTCAAAATAGCGATATATCTATTCACTATTCTGCAGTTTGTAATCTTTTTGTTATTCCTCAAACACCTCTCATGAACAGCATACCTTGAAAGATTATAGGAACCAAACTGCAAATATCAATTAACAATTTATTTTTTAATGCTTATGAATCAAGATTTTATATTAGAATTTTCTGATTAATTCCCCACAAGATAGTAATTAACTGATTATAACTTTGTAGTGGAGAAACCTGGTAGGCACCAACTTTACTGAGTGGCCAAAGTTAACATAACCAATAACGGAACAAATAAATATCATCTGCCTCTGGGTCTGATGTACTGAGACAGATACAACATTGCTTTTTGTATTCCTGCCAACAACATAAAGCAAGAATCTAGTAGTGAGGAAAAAACATCAGACAAGCCCAACAGAAGAACATTCTACAAAATAATCTGCATTCTTCAAAATGTCAAAATGATGGAAGATAAAGAGAGACTCAGAAACTTTTCCAGGTGAAAAGAGACATGGAAACTAAAATGCAACATGTGAATGGAATCCTGGATCAGATCTTGAAATTTTAAAGTGTTTCCTATAAAGGATATTAAGTAGACTACGGCAACATTTGAATACAGTTTGTAGATCCAATAATGGTACTGTATCCATGTTAATTTGCTCCTGCTTCACTCCTAGATCCCTCAGGACTGTCACAGAACAAGAAGGGTCTCTCTCTCTCCCTCTGTATTCCTGCCCTTGCCCCAGTAGGCCACTGAGGCTTGTTACGCTTAAGCTTGTGGTGGGAATGGAAAGATGTTCTTGGTCCTTTTGTCCAGCCTCTGAGGCTTAGACAGGTCTGTGAGTCTGGGCCTGGGCACTTGGGCTTTTTTCCCCCCCACTCCTGCCTTCTCCTGACAGTCAAATGCTACCTTGTATCTCTGTGTGGTCTTTCTAGGGGAGTTCTCTGTTCCCAGCCTAGGAGTATCATACCTCTGCTTTGTGTTGGTTTTTGAATGGTATTCCTGGGCCCAAGAGGATTTCCTGCCCCTCCCTAAGAACTGGTAGATTTTGAACTACCCTTCCCCTATCAGCACTGGATCTTTTTCTGAATGCTACCGTCCCTGTAAGTGGGCAAAGTTCTCTGCCTGTCCCTCACAAGCGAAGGACAACCAAGCAGACCTGTGTGCCTGCACCATGAAGGGGGCCATTCTCCATTTTCCTGCTCTGCCCTTGCTCTGATTTCTTTCTCAGGAAAGCCCTCAAGGAGCTTGTAGCTGCTGGGGAGACCGACATAATGAATTATACAAGGAGATATAAAATTACAACTTTGATGAATATTAAGAAAGAGACACCCGGTGTTATGAGAGTGTATGAGAAGGAGAGTAGCCTCTTCAGGAAGGATTGACTAGAAAATGGCGACAGAGTATACCAGCCAGTCAGCGGAAGGGCCGAGAGGAAGGCCACACTCCCAGCCCCGGAGGATCACCATATCCACAGTCCCCGTGGCAGGGTAATAGGGCACGTTCTAGGAAACAAAAGAAAACCTGAAGCCCAGGGTGGCAGGAGCCTGGAGTAAGCCGAGTAAGTGGGAAGAGGGTGTGAAATGAAGGTGGTGAAGCAGGAGCCAGGCCGTACTGCGGTTCTGGGCCTGGTTAAGGATGTAGCCTTTATTTTAAGCAGTGGGAAGCCGCTGGAGAATTTCTAGTGTTGGTAGGGGGAGTAATCGTAATTTGACTCGCAAAAAATGGTATTTAAGCAATGTATAGTTGAGATCCTACAATGTTTGTATTTTACATATTAAAGCCTTTAAGTTCTTGAAGATAAACCAGACTGTACCAGAAGGGACCACAAAGAGAGTAAATAACATTTGAACTATTCAGTGATATGTCAGTATTGCATTTGGTTATAGAATGGGCATTGGCAAATGACCTTGCTATACTGTATTAGATGGCTATAAGTTATAATTCAAAAGAAAATTTAAATTAACTTAGTCACATTTATTTATTTATTTGTTTATTTTTTAAAAAGATTTTATTTATTTATTTGACAGGCAGAGATCACAAGTAGGCAGAGAGGCAGACAGAGAGAGAGGAGTAAGCAGGCTCCCTGCTGAGCAGAGACCCTGATGTGGGGCTCAATCCCAGGACCCTGTGATCATGACGTGAGCCAAAGGCAGAGGCTTTAACCCACTGAGCCACCCAGGCACCCTTCTTGTCAGAATTTAACATGGTTGAACTGCTTCTTCTTCTTTGAAATTCTCTCTCTGTACTTTGGCTTCATGATGTCACATTCTGGCTTTCTTATATCTGGTTTCTTACATGCCTGATCAATTCTTCTCATCCACCTCGCCTCCAGCAACCCTCAGTTTGTTTCCTAGAGTTCAGCATTTCTTATGGTTTGCCTCCTTCTCAATTTTCATCTTATTTTATTTTTCCCAGCTTAGTCACATTGAAATACGTGGCATTATACTGCAAAATAATGAGCAAATCTGTATTCAGAAACGTTCATTACAAGTATATTTAGTTTTAAAAGGCTACAAAATATGTAGATCAGATATTTGTGGCATGCTCATAGGATACCTAGAACAAAATAAAAATAACAAAATGTAAAGATATTGTTTAGAGATAGTGTTTTATTTATTGATTAAATTACTTTCTAGGGGGTGCCTGGGTGGCTCAGTGCGTTAAGCCTCTGCCTTCCTCTCAGGGTCCTGGAATTCAGCCCTGCATTGAACTGGGCATCAGGCTCTCTGCTCAGCGGGAGGCCTGCTTCCTCCTCTCTCTCTGCCTGCCTCTCTGCCTATTTGTGATCTCTCTCCATCAAATAAATAAATAAATAAATAAAATATTTAAAAAGAAATACTTTCCTAGTAAAGTCTGTGACTTTGAAATGTATACGGTATTTTACTACTGGCTTGTCTTTTATGCACCCTGGGTTATCTCCTTTTAGCTCTAGTTATCATATCTCCTTTTTCTGGAACTGCACTATCTACAACTAGACTGTGGTTGTCTCTCCAGGAAATATCCTCCTACATCAAAATCAGCTTAAGAGTTATCTTTTCATGAATACTTTGTACCTAAGTTTATTATTTTTTTTTGCACAACCTATAGTTAATCTACTTTTGTCTCTTATCTTTCCTAAGTTATTTTTTAAAAATATACAGTAAGTGGGGGTACCTGGGTGGCTCAGCCATCGGGCATCTGCCTTCAGCTCAGGTCATGATCCCAGGGTCCTGGAATCGAGCCCCACATCAGGCTCCCTGCTCCGAGGGAAGCCTGCTTCTCCCTCTCCCATTCCCTTTGCTGTGTTCCCTCGCTCGCTGTCTCTCTCTCTGTTGAATAAATAAATACAATTTAAAAATATATATATAGTAGGTGTTAATGACCAAAAGAATTCAAAAAAAAGCCTCTTGGTAAGAGCATGTTTACTCTCTCGGGATGCCTGGGTGGCTCAGTTGGTTAAGCAGCTGCCTTCGGCTCAGGTCACAATCCCAGCATCCTGGGATCGAGTCCCACATCGGGCTCCTTGCTCGGCAGGGAGCCTGCTTCTCCCTCTGCCTCTGTCTGCCTGTGCTTTCTCTCTCTCTCTCTCTCTAACAAATAAATAAATAAAATCTTAAAAAAAAAAAGAGCATGTTTACTCTCTCATTATTTTGTAATTTTTAAGATATGGCCTTTAGTTCCATTAAAATGTGCATATATATTTATATTTAATTCACTTTATATATATTTTCACTTGTTTTTAAAGGTACTTATGTCTTTATTTTGTTTTCTCCTTTCAAACATAAATTTTTCAAAGTGCAGACCGCCGGTTCCTTTTCCTTGATTACTCCTCCATACCACCGACCTCAGTGATTCACACGTGGGCGCTCAGTTTATGTTTAGGAATGATTATGGTGGTGGTTCTTAACCTTTTTCTTTCTGTGGCATGCTTTCGATTAGTAGAAGCTTTGGTGATCTATTTGAAGGCATTATAAACATGAAGCAGCTTGAAATAAGTCAACAATAATTACAGAGTAATCACTACTACAGTGGATAATAACATCTTTCAGTATTTGTGCAAGCATCTTCTGGCCTCGAAGGTGTTCTATTCAAAGTTCATTGAGCAAAATTGTCTCATTTTTTTTTGTGAAGATATGTTTCTTACTTCCTACTGGTAGCTAGTTCTGCAACCCTGTGCTGAGGACCATAGAATGCTTGGCATGTAACAACCTCATCTAATCCTCTGTGCTAAAACACTTGACAAACTCTAGCATAACTTCAGGAGCTCAGGGCCGTGATCCTAGAATTATCTCAGCTCCCTAAAAATGCCTGCCTGAGAAAGCTTGGTGCTACCAGCAGAATTTGCCATTGTTCCTGTGAACTTCCTCTTAGGGCAGTTACTTTGGAAAGCTTTCAATTATAAATCTGTTTTCTGCCCTTTGAGATAAAGCTACCACGGAAACCACTTCCTGAAGGACAGGAGAGCAGTCTCTTTGAAATGCAGGCCTCCAGGGACACAACTCTCACCCTCAGTCCCTGCATCTGCAGAAATAAACAATTTCCTAAAATTCATTGTGGTAAGCGCTACATGGAGGATAAGGGCCTAACTTTGGTGTCTGCTTTGCTCTCACGTGCACCACTGCCTCTTGTCATATAGAAGGTTATTTCTCCTCCAGATAAGCTTCAATTAACAAATCTGGGTGTCCTAGTCACGTGGACTAATGGCTCTTAACACCCTGCCTTTTCCTTAGCACACCCAGGCTTTAAAAAAAATCTCTGTTCTTTTTTTTTTTTTTTTTTTTTTTT
>ML104692.1:0-160066 GCA_003697995.1 Taxidea taxus jeffersonii | reverse complement strand
TTTTTTTTTTTTTTTTTTTTTTTTAAGATTTTATTTATTTATTTGTCAGAGAGAGCGGGAGCGAGCACAGGCACACAGAGTGGCAGGCAGAGGCAGAGGGAGAAGCAGGCTCCCTGCTGAGCATGGAGCCCGATGTGGGACTCGATCCCAGGACGCTGGGATCATGACCTGAGCCGAAGGCAGCCGCTTAACCAACTGAGCCACCCAGGCGTCCCTCTGTTCTTTTGTTTAAGGGAAGTTGAGTTCGATGACCAGTGGACCCTCTTCCTAGTACAATAGTATTATTGAATAAAACTGTCCTCAGAAAAGTGTCTAGCTTTGTCTTTAACGATTATATGTTGCACTCCTTGCTTGAGTCAGTGTTCTCGGTTGCTGCAGAAATATATTTTACGTGTTGATTACCGTTTGGTAGCATTTGCACTCAGAAAGTAAGCACTTGGCTGCTGAAGGTTGAATCTACATTAGGAGAGAAGGTTCCACGGGTCTCCTGTGTTTCTGCACATCTTGTTTGCAGTGGCACGGACTGCCTTTGTTCCAGACTATCTCCTCATGGATGTTTGAACAACCTTGGAAGTCAAAGATAGTATCTCCCTCTGGAACAAAAAGCAGGTTTATTTATTGTCCAGCAGAATAAAGATAAATAAAGATGATGCCTCCCTTGTGGACAAGAGTCAAATAGGCTTACTGCCCATTATAAAAGACTTAGGTTCTCTGACCTTGGTTGAAATTCCTTTCCTTAATGAAACTCACTGTCTGTGTAATTACTGTCTGGTCCTCTTTGCATTACTCTGTGGGAATTGGGGCTCAGGGAGCTCATGGCCCAGAGATCACAGAAGAAGCTGGATGATGTAACCTGGAAGTGTGGGCATTAACTCCAACTCCCCAAGAGGTAAACTTTAATAACCAGTGAGAGAGGAAACAGCTGGACAAATAAGTCCTCCCTCCTTCCTTTTTCTTCTACATTTTTAAAATCCTGATTAAAAAAATCAATATCTTATTATGGGAAATTTCCAATGTTGCCAAAATTTACTTGGAAACCTAATTTTCATGGTTTTATGATATTTTTCATATGGACTGAATCTGTTTAAAGTTTTCTCCATGATTGGATAGTTAGGTTTCTTTGATTTTATTGTTCTAAATTATGCCATGGTAAATATTTTGGCACATGTGTCTTGATCCGTATTTTTTATTATTTCACTATGACAGGTAACTAAGCTGAGAAATTAGTGAGTCAAAGGAAAAGAATATTTCTTTTTTTAATTCAATTACCCAACATACAGTACAGTACAGTACATCATTGATTTTTTTTAACTTTATTTAAGCTTTATTTAAACATATAATGTAACCCCACCACTCTCTCCCAACCCCTCTTCCCCCCACCCCCCTCGTTTGTTTTATGACATTAAGAGTCTCTTTTGGTTTGTCTCCCTCCCGATCCCATCTTCTTTCATTTTTACTTTTCCTACCACCTTAACTCCCACCCCCGTTGCATCTCCACTTCCTCATATCAGGGAGATCATGTGATAGTTGTCTTTCTCCAGTTGACTTATTTCGCTAAGCATAATACGCTCTAGTTCCATCCATGTTGTCGCAAATGGTGAGATTTCATTTCTTTTGATGGCTGCATAGTATTCCATCGTATATATATACCACATCTTCTTTATCCATTCATCTGTTGATGGACATCTAGGTTCTTTCCATAACTTGGCTATTGTGGACATTGCTGCTATAAACATTCGGGTACATGTGCCCCTTTGGATCACTACGTTTGTATCTCTAAGATAAATACCCAGTAGTGCAATTGCTGGGTCATAAGGTAGCTCTATTTTTTGAGGAACCTCCATACTGTTTTCCAGAGTGGTTGCACCAGCTTGCATTCCCACACATCATTGATTTTTGATGAAATGTTCGATGATTCATTTTTGCATATAACACCCAGAGCTCATCAGATCACGTGCCCTCCTTAATGTCCATCACCCAGTTACCCCATCCCCTGACCCTCTCCCTCAGTTTGTTTCCCAGAGTCCAGAGTTTGTCTCCCTATCTGATATTTTCCCATTCAGTTTTGCCTTCCTTCCCCTATGGTCCTGTGCACTATTTCTTATATTCCACATATGAGTTAAACCCTATGATAATTTTCTCTGATTGGCTTACTTCACTTAGCATAATACCCTCCAGTTCCATCCATGTTGATGCAAATGGTGGGTATTCATCCTTTCTGATGGCTGAGTAATATTCCATTGTACACATGAACCACATCTTCTCTATCCGTTCATCTGTTGAAGGACATCTCAGTCCTTCCACGGTTTGGCTATTGTGGGCATTGCTGCTGTGACATTGAGGTACATGTGCCCCTTCTTTTCACTACATCTGTATCTTTGGGATAACTACCCCAGTACTGCAATTGCTGTGTCATAGGGTAGTTCTATTTTTAACTTTCTGAGGGACCGCCATACTGTTTGCCAGCTTGTATTCCCACCATCAGTTCCCCTTTCTCCACATCTTTGCCAACATTTGTTTTTTCCCGCCCTGTTAATTTTTGCCATTCTAATTGGTATAAGGTGATATCTCAGTGTGGTTTTGATTTGTATTTCCCTGATGGCTAGTGATGTGGAACATTTTTTCATGTGTCTGTTGGCCATTTGTATGTCTTCGGAGAAGTGTCTTTTCATGTCTTCTGCCCATTTCTTGCCTGGGTTATTTGTTTTTTGGGTGTTGAGTTTGAGAAGTTCTTTATAGGTCTTGGATACTAGCCCTTTATCTGCTATGTCATCTGCAAATATCTTTTCCCATTCTGTAGGTTGCCTTTTAGTTTTATTGACTATATCCTTTGCTGTGCAGAAGTTTTATCTTGATGAAGTCCCAGTAGTTCATTTTTGTTTTTGTTTCCCTTGCCTTTAGAGACATGTCTTTCAAGAAGTTGCTGCAGCTGAGGTCAAAGAGGCTACTGCCTGCATTCTCCTCTAGGATGTCTGTTTTTGTGCCAGTACTGTGTGCCTTGATGATCACAGCTTTGTATTATAGCTTCAAGTCAGGCATTGTGATGACCCCAGCTTTGGTTTTCTTTTTCAACGTCCCCCTGGTGATTCAGATAAGAACATTTCAAGGCTTGAGATGCCTAAACTGCTTCTAGAAAAATTTCTTGAAACGGGAGTGGCATGATCAGATGCATGATTTTTTATAGATAACTCAGGCTGCAGAATCTAGCGAATAGATCATTAGAATTTGAACTGAGCTATGGCAATGGAGAAGGTGTGGCTGTAGAGATGGGGATGGAGTTTAGGAAAATTTCTAAAATAGAATCAAATGGAGTTGTTAACTGGATATGGAAAGTGGGAAACAGCAAAGAACCAAAGACAACTGCCTAATTTTCCAAACTGCCTACATGGAGGAATACTGATGTTGTTAACGTGTAAAAAGGAAATGGAAAGATGTGTAGAAGTGTGGAAGACAACTTGGTTTGAGACTTCTTTTACTTAAATCATATACCAGTTTTTAGAGGCTTTAGGTGAAATCTAACAGGTGAAAATATGGTTAGTGATGGACAGCATCTGTTGCTTTGTTCTGCCTGGCATCTGGGGCTAGCTTTAGAATTTTTTTTCAGAGGAGGATAATTTGAGTGGCAATCTGGTTAGAAGAAGTTTTGTCTTTCTTAAAAAAAGATTTTATTTATTTGACACACAGTAGAGAACACAGGCAGGGAGAGTGGGAGAGGGAGAAGCAGGCTCCCCGCTGAGCAAGGAGCTCGATGCAGGGCTTGATCTAAGGACCCCAGGGCTATGATCCAGGGTTTGATCCCAGGACCCCGGGACCATGATCCAAGTGGAAGGCAGACGCTTAACGACTGAGCCACCCAGGCACCCCAAGAAGTTTTGTCTTAAAGCTGCATTTAGAGATGCCTGTGTGGCTCAGTCCGTTAAGTGTCTACCTTCAGCTCAGGTCATGATCCCAGGGTCCTGGGATCGGATCCCACAACAGGCTCCTTTCTCAGCAGGGAGACTGCTTCTGTCTCTGCCTGCTGCTCCCCCTGTTTGTGCTCTCTCTCCCTCTCTCTGACAAATAAATAAATTAACTCAAAAAAAATTTTTAAGCACTGCATTTATTTAGCAAACACGTATTACTTTTCAAAAGTTTAGATTGCATGTGTATTTAGTTGTATAAAAGGAGGTTGAGTAGTACGACAGCATCAAAGTCACTGGGTAACCACTGCTGGGTTCCATTCCTTCTTATTCTGGTTACACCACTTAAGTTTTCCTTGACAGCATCACCCTTCTCTCACTCTCCCTTCCTGGGTTTTAGTCACCAGACATTATCCTATGGATCCAAGAGTGGGTTCATATCTAAACTCAACCAATCAGAGCCAAAGAGACTGAAGTCTAGGAGTTTCCAATGGAACTGCTGAGGAAAACAAAACAAAACAAAACACAAAACTCTTTCCATAGTCATTTGCTAAGAGAGTATGATGTAGAATTGGAGATGATGGCAGCTAGTTTTCTTGTCTGCCAGTGGAGTCAGCCCAAAGGAAAATAGAACTGATGATCTGGTTCTGAAAACCGTACTTGAGTCCTAGGATGCCAGTTCTGGGTTTCAATCGTATGTGGCATTAAAATTCCCTTTTCATTTTAAGCCATTTTGAGTGGGTTTCTATCACATACAACCAAAGAAGTCCTGACTAATACAGTATGGGGGATGAGAAAAATGTTCAATTTTTCGAAAGTTTCAATTATTCAAGAAAAAAGTAAGAGGGGCGACCAGGTGCCTCAGTCACACAACCGATTGTCTTGCAACCGATTCTTGACTTCTGCACAGGTAGTGATCTCAGGATCGTGGGATGGAGCCCAGGATGGGGCTCTGTGCTGAGCATGGAGCCTGCTTAAGTTCTCTCTCCCTTTCCCTCTGCTCCTCACCCCCCTACCCCCTCCCTCATGCTCTTTCTCTTTAAAAAAAAAGAAAGAAAACTTAAAGGAACCCTATTGTGACTATACAAGTATTCTCTTTTATATTTAGTGGCTGACAAGTGTATATGGAACATCTTCTGTAGTTCCAGGCACTGTGTTAGGCTCTGTGCATAGACCGGGTTACTTAAAGGTATAGTTACAACAATATATTTATGGAGAGTTTATTAAAATATCATTATAATTTATAAGTTGGCTGAATTAGCTAGCTAGAATTAATATCATGAATTTTGGATTTTATATTTTATATACTTTCCTTCTATTTCTTTTGCAGACCTGAGGTTAGCCAAAATCAGTGGCCAGCAAATAATGTTATTTACTTGAATCTTAGAAATATTTCAAATGTCTGGAATGTAAAAGTCCATACTAAGAACTCGAATTTCGTGATATAGATTGCCAAAGGGTATTGGAGATTTTACTTAAAATGTCTCAACAAATGTCCAACTCCTGATGTATAGAATTTTGGAGGTCTTTCTCCTACATCCTTATTTGCACTGTTTTCCAAAGGTTACTGGTGGTTGAATCTCATCTAGTGACAAAAGCTTGATTAAACTTTCTGATGTGATGTTAGTAATAGCAGATTATAAAATTGTAGGCCAAAGAACTAGTCAGGCTTGTTTTTTTTCCTCTGGTAGCATTCATGAATACTTCATTTTTTAGCCACCTTTGTGTCTCAGCTGTCTCTTTTGGTCTGTATTGTCAGTTGAGGATGCTTTAATTAAGCATGTTTTTGCTTCACACTCTGCCCTTGGGTCATTAAAAATTGTAACGGAAAACATGCTAATGGAAAAATAAATTGTTTAAATCTGTTATTATATGAGTATTTAAATATATATCATGGGATTCATAAGGCATTGTACTGAAAAAATCAGAAACAGAAAAGCACATTATTCTTCACCATCCTACATCTCATAAAAATAACATGTAACTAGCAATTAATGTACCACAAATACATGACAACAAAATATTTCATCTTTTCTAAGTTTGCTGCTTAAATTTAAATGATCATTGTTTCTTTTTCTTACCAGGGGTTTTCAGGGAACTCACTAGGGTGAGCTAGCAAACATATTCTTTTTTTTCTTAATATTTTATTTATTTGATAGAGAGAGAGATCACAAGTAGGCAGAGAGGCAGGCAGAGACAGAGGGGAAGCAGGCTCCCTGCTGAGCAGAGAGCCGGATGTGGGGCTCGATCCCAGGACCCTGAGATCATGACCTGGGCTGAAGGCAGAGGCTAACCCACTGAGCCACCCAGGCACCCCTAGCAAACATATTCTTAAGAAAAAGACAAAAAAACAAATATAGATGTCAAAGAGAAATTATATGTGCCTTTGTCCTGAGAACCTTTTTATGGCCTCAGAGCACTTCTCAGGCCTGGGTTCTCTTTTCTCTTCAGCAAATGCTCAGTCCGAATTCCTCTTTTTTCCTGAGATTGTTAGTATCCCAAGTCAAAGATAAGCTGTGGAGTGGGGCATGTTTCCCCCCCTCTTGCTCACTACCCCCTCCTAATTCTTGGCTGCTCCTGGAAATTAGTTACATTATAAAAGTTTTAATCACTCTGGGAATAGCAAAAATAATAAGCTTGAAGACATCTGAAAGCTTAGAAACTACATGAAGTCCTTACACTAAGTTTTTTTGTTTTTGTTTTTTTCTTACACTAAGTTTTTCCTGCATCATAGTTCCTCACTACCCTGTTTAGATAATCACATACTGAGAAGTACAGTGGATTTGATTTTTACTTCCAGACTTAGTGGTAGAGTTCACCAAATCTACTTGCACCTTCAGAGTTTGCTCTTCATGATGTGTACACAAATTCCTTGCTCTGAGATGGCACTTCCCTTCCTGTAGACTGGAAGTCACAATCAAAAGGTGGAAAGATATCCCCTCCATTCAAGTAGGTATCTTACATCTTTGAGGATGTAGAGACTGGGTAATATCCATTCCAAGGTATAGATATCCTATAGGAAACAATACTTTTGTGCAGACACATTTCTTAAGAGGATACAAGTTTATTCTAGTTTTTATCAGATTTCCAAGTTTTGGTATTTTCCAGGGAAACCCAAACTGAGTTTTTAGACATGAATTAGTATTTGTTGTAAAACTTGTAGCTATTATCATGCACTTAAAACCTTTAAATAAAAATATGGATTTCAGGGGCCCCTGGGTGGCTCAGTCAGCTGAGCATTTCTTAGCTCAGCTCAGGTCTTGAGACCCCGCATTG
The DNA here is from genome assembly GCA_003697995.1 of Taxidea taxus jeffersonii. Taxonomy (NCBI): domain Eukaryota; kingdom Metazoa; phylum Chordata; class Mammalia; order Carnivora; family Mustelidae; genus Taxidea; species Taxidea taxus. The sequence continues at coordinate 152,891 of ML104692.1, read as the reverse complement.
CGCTCCACGATGGGCATGCAGCCTATATAAAAAAAAAAAATTAAAATATGGATTTTTTATTATTTTTATAGATATTGGTAAATCTTTGTGTAATCCTGTTAGAAAGGGGGGCGCCTGGGTGGCTCAGTGGGTTAAAGCCTCTGCCTTCGGCTCAGGTCATGATCTCAGGGTCCTGGGATCAGGTCCCGCATCGGGCTCTCTGCTCAGCGGGGAGCCTGCTTCCTCCTCTCTCTCTGCCTACTTGTGATCTCTCTCCGTCAAATAAATAAATAATTAAAAAAAAAAAAAAGAAAACTGAGAAGGAGCTGAGCTGGCCTAGTGAGGAATTCATGCTCTCAGTAATTTTGTTTCGGAGACATTCTCCAGGGTCACAATACTCAAGCCATCTTACTTCACCAACACTACAATGCAAGACATATCAACAGTTTGTTGGTATTCGAATAGTAAGTAAAAATGAATTCAGGCACCATAGCTATTTATTAAGAAATCGGACCTAGCGTGTCGTTTTATGATCTATACCCTCCTGTCCATTTTAAGGTCACCTGGCACAAATAAGAAAACTTACACTTAGAAAGTCAGGTTTTACCCCAGTGGCTGGTATAGTGAGCAGTATGAAGCAGCAAGAAACACACACACACAGTATCAGGGAAAAAATGAGATTGGCATCCTAGTGTTGATTCTCCAGGCGCGCGCGCGCGCGCACACACACACACACACACACACACCAGGGAACACACACACACACCCCACACCACCCCCCACCAGGGAAAAAATGAGATTGGCATCCTAGTGTTAATTCTCCAGGCGCAAACGTAGTCCTGGTCGGGCGAGGGGCCTTTCCAGACAGGCGCTTAACCGATTCCAAGCAGCGGGAAGCTGGGGGGTCGCCCACGGTCCGCCAGGGGTCTCGGGGGCTCAGTAAGGGCTCAGCGCGTGAGAGCGGCTGGGGACTCAGCGCCAAGGCCGGGGTCGGGGGTGGGGGGTGCGGGTGGGTAGGGGCTCCGTCGCTGGAGGAGACCCGGCCAGTGATCGCGGGCAACTCCACCTGCCCTCACTGTCTCCCGCTGGGAAGGGCGGGGCGAAACGGGCGCGGGCGGCGTTGGCGGCGACGGCGGCTGGGGGCGGGGCCACGCGAGGCCGTGCCGCCGCTTTTTTCGGTCCGGGGACGCGCGGCGCGAGCGCGCGGGGCTGAGGGACGGGGACGAGGTCGCGGCCGGGCGCGAACGCCGCAGGTGACCCGAGCTGGGAGCCGACTGCTCGGGCGGTGGCTGAGGAGTGGAGGCAGGGGGCGGGACCTCGCTCGGCTCGGCTCGGCTCAAAGCCTGGGCGCTGCGGGCCGCGGAGACAAGCCGAGGCGGACGCAGGGCGCGCGGCATCTCACTTGACGGCCCGCGGCGTCCGCGGCCCTCAGCATGTTTCGCGAGGCGAGGGTTCTCCTCCCGCCCGTGGGCTGAAGCCGCGGCGGCCAGAAGAGGCGACATGCACCTGCCCGGCGCGGCTTAGAGGACGCGGCAGGCGGGAAGTCCCGGCCGCTAGCGGTAGGGCTTTCTTCGCCGGGCCGCGGCCGCCTGCCGCCGCCGCGGGCCCGAGCCGGAGCGGCGGGGTGGGCGCCCCGACATGGCGGCCCGGAGCGCCCCGAACTGCCACCTGCGGCTCGAGTGGGTGTACGGCTACCGGGGCCACCAGTGCCGCAACAACCTCTACTACACGGCGGCCAAGGAGATCGTGTACTTCGTGGCGGGCGTCGGCGTGGTGTACAGCCCGCGGGAGCATCGACAGAAGTTCTACCGGGGCCACAGCGACGACATCATCAGGTACTGGGGGCGCGGGGGCGGCTGTCAGCCCCGCGAACCGCTCGCGGACTTGGCACTTGCGCGTCCTTCTGGGTGCCTGCGGTGACCCGCTCCTCCAGGGAGCATCGCTCCAGACAGAAACCCGCCAGTGTCTTGTCCCGCATCCACCCTGGTGACACCCGACAAACGCCTTTCCCCGTCTCCGTGTTCTAGAGTCTCTCCGTCGGGTCAGTGCGGTGACACCTCCCTCCTTCAAATTTATGAAAACTGCAAAAAGGTTATTTTGGTAGCAGCTTATTCCTTTAAATCCCGCCAGAGATTTCTAATTAAACGAGTTCTTAAAGCACCAAGGTGGAAATCCTTTACTTAATAGGAAACTGACAAAAGCACCGCAAGCTGTAGGCTCTAAAATACTAGGTCTTGGGAAGCGCTCGCAGGTGGCAGCCTGGAGGGCACTCACCTCGAGGCCATAATAATGAGTTCAGATTTCACTGTCCACTGTTATCAGCAGACAGAAAAGAAACCCGGGCAGCCTTCAGGTGATTCATTGGAAATTAACAATTTGCACACCTGAGGGCACTTTGGTGTGGAGGGTTTAATATGAAGAAGCAGCTGAAAGTGATTACCACTGATTTCCAATTATCTTGTTTTTTTTTTTCCTAATAAGTTCAGTTTTGTGCTTTTTATTTAAATCACCCCCCATTTTAATTATTCTTTGGGCATTATCTTAAAATTGGTGTCAGTGCTTGTTTACATTTTAGTGAGCGGTATATTTGAAATTTAATTTCCAATCAGTGTCTCAGTGGAACTGTTTTGACAAATAAAGTTAAAAGCTGCAGAAATGATTCTAGGCCATTGATTATGTTTCAAGCACAACATTTTTGTCCTTGACAGAAGGAGAATATATTTTAAAACATTTTGAGAACGTGTTTGTGTGCTGCTTCTGGGTTTTTAACAGATATACCATGATTTGACTTGGTTGCTCAGTCTTCTTTATTTATGTTCCACAGGGTTTAAATTGGGCATTTCAAGTCCAATATCTTCGTTTGCTATCTTGTACGCAAGATGCTCTGGTATTTACATTCTGTAAATAACATAGTTCTAGTTTGCGGGGTCTGTGTAGAACTCTGGTCTTTAAAAGGGAGAAGGAAACCTAAAGATAGAGCAAAATGAGTAAAGATGAGAGCAAAAATGAGATTATGGTGTTTTGTTGGTTGGTTTTTATTCATTCGCCCCAAGAGTAGAATTTACCCCAATTCTTTGTCTTTTTCCCCAGTTACAGTTTCTCTCTCCTTTTCCTTGTGTTAGGTCTCCCACAGTACAGGGGAGAGTAGTTTAACTTAGTTGAAGCAGGCTTGACTGAAGCCCTCTTCCAGATACTGGCTGTTAGGTTGGATTCAGTAGGCGGGGTATGTGTGAAAGATTTCAAAGTCTTCTCATGGTGCACTTCTATTGTTTTTTTACTCCTTGGTAGTGGAGAGCAGTGTAGTACTAAGGTTTTCTGTATCAAATACGATGTATTTGATGGGATAAATTATGTTTTGTTTATTCTTCCAGCAGCAATTAAAGCTATATGTTATTGTGTTTTAGTAAACTGAGGAAGGTAATGCTTTTGTCTTTCTTTGGTATATAGAGTTGCGCAGCCCAAACATATATCTCAAAATGACAAACTACTCTAATTTTTGCCATAATTGGATACATGGTTATGATTTTATGCAAAGGTTCATCCTTAAAAGTAATCTATAACAAAAAGATTTCTCAAAGCATTGCATTGGGGTAGTGAAATCTGTATCATGTAGCATCTTGAAATTAGTGGCATGTATTGGATACAGTGCTGAGATTTTAACTTAAAAATCAGTGAAAGAGCTCTGGAAATTTTATTTCAAACAATGACACAGATCATTTTTGTTTGTGGAATTGATCAAATTTTTAAACCTTTCAATTTTTGTCAATTTAGTGTTTGAAATGTAAGTATAGAAACTACTCCAGTGACTTTTCGATTATGTCTCAACAAAAAGTGTAATACTCATAAATGTGATACGTGCTGAAAAACAATGTTACTGTAATGTTAGCTTTTTTTTTTTTTTTTAAGATTATTTATTTATTTGTCAGAGAGAGAGAGGGAGTGAGCACAGGCAGACAGAGTGGTAGGCAGAGGCAGAGGGAGAAGCAGGCTCCCCGCCAAGCAAGGAGCCCGACGCGGGACTCAATCCCAGGACCTTGGGATCATGACCCGAGCCGAAGGCAGCTGCCCAACCAACTGAGCCACCCAGGCGTCCCTGTAATGTTAGCTTTAGTAAAAAAAGGTCAGTCCTATTTTTATCATGTTTTGTTTCCATATTTGGTTGAAACTTACGGAGAATTTATTGGTCAAATATGACTTAGTCTGGGGCTAAGATTATTCCAGAATGAGCAGATTGTTGGCCTTAGGTTTTGAAAATGTAGGTGCTATATTGAACGTAAAGACTGTCATTTACTTACCAGTTCTCCTATCATCTTACTGCATCTCATATGGCCAATAGTGGTGCCACCTGACTTGTCTTACCATTTTGTGTTGCTTGTGGTTGTCTTATTTTTGCCATCTATCTATATATACTTCTCTAGTAATTTATCCTTTAGTTTTATTTATTTCAGCACTACAGAATCATGTAGAAATTCATTCTGCTGTCAGAAATAATAGAGGAATTTTAGGGTCAGATTTTCTTTGTTGTTTTTTTTCTGTGTCTCAAGTTACTGATAAAATTCTCCAGTTTTTAAGTGTTTCTTACAGGTTTAAATTATAAAGTAAATTATAAAAGTCTAGACTACTGGTTTTAGTACAAGATGCACATCTATAGCTTGGTCTGTATTTTGAAATTTTTCTCAGTTGTCTTTCCAAAGGGTGCAATAACTTAAATTTTTTTTTCTTCTTTAAAAGTAGACTCCATGCCCAGTGTGGAGGCCAGTGGTGGGCTTGAACTCAAAACCCAGGACCTGACTGAGATCAAGAGTCAGACACTTGACCAGCTTAGCCACCTAGGCACCCCTAAAATTTATTTTTCTAGTTATGTCCCAACACTTTTTGTCAAGTTCATTCTTGAAGTGGTGAATATTATTGGCCATTTTCAAATCATTTATCGCTAGTGAGGACCACTGATGGTGGTCAAGCTATAGTTAGCTTGGTACATTTTGGTACTTGACTTTGGTTTTCTTATGCAAGTGAACCTCCATATTGAACTGCCTGTGCCCATTGTTTCTGTATTTTCTAGGTATAGAGTTTAAGTTGTTGTTGTTAAGATTTTATTTATTTGAGAGAGAGCACTCGCACGTGTCGGGGGCACAGAGACAGAGGGACAAGCAGACGCCCTGCTGAACACAGAACCTGAGGGGGACTCCATCCTAGGACTCTAAACAACTGAGCCACCCAGGTTCCCACCCCTCCTTTTTTTTCTAAACATGGTGAAAGTATCTCACAAATTAGTGATGAGCCTAAATTATATAATGCCTCTGAGATACTTTGGGGAGCATACCATATTATATGGTTGCAGGTTAGAATGATGATAATCATTGCTTCTGGATGGGACTTTTTTTCTTAGACAAAATGGAATTATAGTAGCTCTTTTCTTCAATTGTGGTAGGTAGTATTCTTAAGAAAGAAAACTGATCAACTGACCAGAGAGAACCTGGTGAGTGAGGAGAAGCCTGGCCTCGTGGCTTTTCCACCTGAGTGGTGGCTGAGCTGGGGACTCTGATGGATTCAGTGGGAAAAAAAAAAAAGAAAACAAAAAAACTGATCAAGTTTCATTGCAATCTAGTAAAAGTAGTTTTTAACAGCTTTATTTTTGGTATAGGAATTGAATTATACAAGTCAAATTATAGTTGGAAAAGCAATTCAGAATGTTGATTTTATGGTTGGTCAATATTTTTTTGTCTGTATGGGTTCAAGGTGCAACTTTTTAAGGTCTGGAAGGAATTGCTGCAAATCTACTTGTTGTATACTTATGTTTTCAGTTATATGGCCAGTATTTCCCATAACTGGCTGATCATCAGAATCATTTAAAGAGCTTCTTGCCAAATTTTTAGACCTTTCCTCAGGTGCACTAAGTCAGAATCCTCTAGGATTGAAGTCCAGAAATCTTTTTTTTTTTTTTTAAATTGCTCTAGATGATTGTTTGGGAAGCTCACTGCCAATCTGTATCCCAAAACATGCATGTATAGAATTCTTTACATAAGCAGTTTGAGAAATGGATGTAAACCTCCCTTGAAACCTAATACCATAATTTTCTTAAGCACTGTGTAATATCTAGAATCAGTACTTCCAAAAATATTAGCATATATACAGATTTAGTAAAATGTCCCCATGTTTAAGTTACTAGAATTTGGTGAGCTTAATTTTCACAGACTATATAATGATTGTATTCTGTAAGATTTCATCTTATGTGTTTGGATATCAACATATTTACGATTTGTTTTATAAATACTGCATAGTTTAAGGGATAAAATTAAAAAATGTTTTCAGGGAGAGGTAGGAATTATCTGGAATAATAGTTCAAGTTGTCATAAGTGTAAATTAAATGTATCTTTTTTTTAAAGATCTTATTTATTTATTTGACAGAGTGAGAGATCACAAGTAGGCAGAGAGGCAGGCAGAGAGCGAGGAAGAGGCAGGCTCCCCACCTTGCAGAGAGTCCAATGCGGGGCTCAATCTCAGGACCCTGAGATCACAACATGAGGCGAAGGCAGAGGTTTAACCCATTGAGCCACCCAGGTGCCCCTAAATGTATCTTTATTAAGGGAAAAGTCAGGTTTTTAGATTTCCATGATAATAACTACTATTGTTTTATAATGTCTCATTGAATATGCAGGGAACTAATGAAATATATTTTAGATATAAATGAAGGAAAATGTAGAATAATAAGTTCTTAGAACCATTAAGAACTTACTGTTCAAGGCCTTTTCACACCTCAAGGAAATACAGGTTTCCCCGTTGAGAGTAGCATGTTCTCATGAAACTTTTTAAAGCCAAAATGGTGTAAAGCAAAGAAGCAATTACCATTAATCAGATGGAAATTTTTTTGTGCATTCCTAGACCCAAAAAATAACTTCTCTGATACCTTAGGATACGTATTGCTAATGGATGCACAAATTAAATTGAAATATAAAGCACACATGTCACAGACATACTTCAAAACCATGATGGCTTGATGCTGGGACGCTGAATGTAGTTCCAAGCAAGGAGCTTTGGGGGGCCACTCTCCCTGCTTGGGATATATGCTCTGTGACAGCTTGCAGTAAAAGAAATGCTATTTCTGCTTTTTACCTTTTTTTTGGTGAAAGCTAAATTCCTTTTCAGATTCCTTTCAGTTAGTGAAAACAGGTTCTAATGTCAGTCTTTAGTAAAGCAGGATTTTGTAATGAACTTTAAAAAAAAAAAGGAAGATACCTGTATTTATTGAGCATTAACTTCGTGTAAGGGTCCTGCCTGAAAATATTATGAGTTTAAAGATACAGTCAGTCAAGTGAAGAATTACTTAGGATACTATGTGTATTAGGGATAGCGCTGGTATACCTGTAATCTGGTATATACATGGGGACATAACAGTTCACAATGATGTTTCTTAGTGAATATAGTACTTTAATTGGGTCTTTAAGGAAAACTGGAGGACATGTCATCAAAAGAAATGAATGAAGGTATAACATTCTGGGAAGGTGTAACATCATTTGCAGTGGTCTCATGTTAAGAGAGAATATTGGGAAGAGTTATTTGTACTCACTATCTTCAGTTTTGTTTTGTTTTGTTTTTAAGGATTTATCCATTTTATAGAGAGTGTGAGCGGGAGGGATGAAGGAAGAGGGAGAGAGAATCTCAAGCAGACTCCGTGCTGAATACAGAGCCCAGTGCGGGGTTCAGTCTCATGATGCCAAGATCACGACCTGAGCTGAAACCAGGAGGCAGATAATCAACCGACTGGGCCACCCAGATGCCCTTTCAGTTCTTTTTCTCCCATTCAGTCCTTTCTGTTTCTGTCCCTTCAGTCTTTCTGTTTTACCATAGCAGCTCTTGTCAAGGTCACCAATGATCTTCACATTGCCACATCCATTGATCAACACTCTGTTCTCATCTTTTTTTATTTACTTGCCACAGCCGGTCACTCTCACTTTCTTCAGTGGCATTTGGGACACATCTTAGCATAGAAATGTGTATTTCTTATTCTTTCAGAAAGTATTTATTGAGTGCCTGTTATTTACCAGGGACTAGTCTTAGCATTAGAGATACAGCAGTGAACCAAACAGATGAAATTCTTTACCCTCTTGGAATTTATATCTACTGGGGGAAGATATTGAATAAACAAGAAATATATTATCTGGTATATATATATTATATAAAATATGTATATACAGTACATGTATATGTACTATATACATATGTTATGTACATATGTATAGTATATAGCATATATATTAGATGGTATTTATATATAAATATAACATGTTTGAACAGCATAGGACTTAGTATATAGTATATATATTAGATGGTATTTATATATAATTATAATGTGTTTGAATAGTGCAGGACTTAGGGGCACTGACTCCCCCATGCAGTTGAAAACCTGCGTATAACTTGGCTTCCTCAAAAATTAACTAGTAGCCTGCTATTGAACAGAAGCCTTAGCAATTTCATAAACAGTTGATTAATATATATTTTGTATGTTGTATGTATTTTATACTATATAATTACAATAAAGTAAGGTAAGAAGGTAAGAGAGAAGGTTTTTAAAATCCTAAGGAAGAGGCGCCTGGGTGGCTCAGTCGATTAAGTGCCTGCTTTTGTCTCAGGTCATGATCTCAGGGTCCTGGGATTGGGCCCCCACTTCTATCTCTCAGATAAATAGATAAAATCTGTAAAAAGTATATTTTAAAAAATCCTAAGGAAGAGAAAATACACTTACAGTCTTATAATATACTGACTGAATAAAAAATCACCATATAAGTGGATCAAGGGCCAACTGTATATATTGTGTATAAGGGCTAAAAAAAAAAAATAAAAAGGAAAGTGAGGTAGAGACTAGAAACTATTAGAAAGAGTTTAGATAGGGTAGTCAAGAAGGCCTCACTGTAAAGTCTCTTGAGTAGAGACTTGGAGATAAGGGAATGTGTTGCTGTGTGGATATTTTAAAGGAAGGACATTTCAAACAAAGGAACTATCATGTGCAAAAGCCCTGAAGTGGAATGCTCATGTGTGAGGCAAAGTCAGAAAGTTAGTGTGGTTGGAGTGCAGTGAATCTGAGTGATATTAGTAAGAAATGAGGTCTGCTGAAGCAGTGGTTGTGGGGAAGATTGCATAGGACTTCCTGGGCTGAGAGGATTTTATTTTAGTCTCTTATTTATTTAGTCTTCCCATTTGAGATTGGAAGTTATTGGAACACTTAATTGAGTTAATGACATAATTTGACTTAATGGTTTATCAAGGTCACTCTGGCTCCAAGGTTCAGAACAGACAGGGAGAGGAGCAAGATGGAAGAAGACTGCTGGAATAATCTAGTGAAGAGATATGGGTGACTTGTGCCAGAATGCTAACCGTGCAGGTAGTAAGAAAAGGTCAGCTGTATTTCGAAGATAGAGACAACATGATTTGCTTATTGATCAGATATAACTTGTGATAGGTCAGTGATAATCACGTTTTTGGTTGAAACAACTGAAAGCATGGAATTGCTAATTACTGAACTGGGAAAGATTGTGGGAAGGGAAAATTTTATGTTTTGGGAGAAAAGACCATGAGCTCTGTTTTAGAAGTGTTAAATATGAGATACTAATAGTCAAACGGAGTTGTAAATTAGGCAGTTGAACATATGTGTCTGTGATTCAGGGGAGCAGTCTAGGCTGCTATAAATTTAGGTGTTGGCATGCAGATAATACTTAATAAAGCCATGAACCTGAATGAGATCATTGAGGGATTAAGTATAGATGGAGAAAAGATATTAAAAAATGGATTCCTGTGGCACTCCAACATTTAAATATATAACTTGGAAAAGAACTGATTAAAAAAAAAAGTGACCAGAGAGGCAAGAGAAAAACCAAGAGGGTGTGGGGTCATGGAAGTCAAATGAAGGGAGTATTTCAAGAGAAGGAAGTGATCAGCTATATCAAGTAAGATGTGAGGAATGCAGCACCTTAGTGGAGATGCTATTTTACAATAATTACATTCTAATCACAAGACTTTCCAGGAGACTGTGTATGTCCAGGTGATCGCTGGAACAGGGATGAGCAGGAAGTCAAAATGAGTCACTTCATTGTTAGTATACAAAACTGACCTTCTTCAGGATTTTTCCAGCAGCTTCTAATTTGTGTGATAGAAGGTACATGACTATTAGCCCTAGCTCCCTGCTACTCAGATATGGGCCCCAGAGGAGGTTGGGTATCACCTGGGAGCTCTTTAGAAATGCAGATCTCAAGGTGCCTGAGTGGCTCAGTTAGTTAAGCATCCAACTCTTGATTTTGGCTCTGGTTATAATCTAGGAGTCATGGAATTGAGCCCTGTGTTGGGGCTCCATGCTCAGTGGGGAGTCTGCTTCTCTCCTTCTCTTTCCTTCTGGCCTCTCTCTCCTGCACACTTGTGCACATGAGTGCACGCATGCATGAGTGCGTGCTCTCTCTCAAATCTTAAAAAAAAAAAAAAGAAATGCAGATCTCAAACTCCACTGCAGACCTACTGAATTAGACTATATTTTAATATTCTCAGATAATTTGTAAACATTATTTGAAAAACGTGCTCTAGATCAGTGGTTTTTTTCAAAGTGTGGTCTTTGAACGAGCAGTATAGTATCATCTGGAAACTGGTAGAATTACTAATTCTTAGGCTTCCCCCCAGAACTAATCAGGAACTGTAGATACAGGTAAGACCCAGCAATCCATTTTATTCACTTTCAGGTGATACTGATATAGTCTAATGTTTGAAAACCACTGCTCTAGATTCTTGATTCTCAACCCTGGCTATATATTAGAATCACTTAGATAAAAAACAAAGCAAACATAATAAAACCACCAATGGCTGAATCTCATCCCTGAAAATTCTGATTTAATTTGTTTAGGGTAGGTCTTGATTATAGTTTCTTTGTTGTTGTTTTCTTCTGTTTTAAAATTTTAAGCTTTCTAATGGTTCTAATGCAGCCAGGATTGAAAACCACTGCTGTAAATATGGTAGTAATCCATGTTTAGCTGGTGGGCTAGGAAATCAACCTGAAAAAAATTCAGAGCCTGGTCAAATTTATTCACTTACTATTATGCATTATATAATGATGTGGATAATTTGCTAAGTATTGAAATCCCTTTAAAAACTTCAGTCCTCTTGACTAAGGTCCCCCCATGCTAGATAGCATAAATCTCCATGTTTGAAGATTTATTACCAAAAAAAAAAAAAAAGCAATCCTCACTATGTCCTCAGTATGGTTTTCTGTTGATGGATTTGCTCAGTATCATTAGGGACTTAAAACACTAATAGATGTCATGCATCATCAGTCCAGAAAAATGCTCACCGGGCACCTGGACAGTTCACTTAATGTGCAAAATTAATGCGCGTCCTGGATGGTATCAAGTGAGGTGTAACTCCGTGCTCCAGGTAATGATTTCAACAGACTCAAACGGTTGCAGTGGGTTTGTCTGAGTAATTTGGACCATGGAAATCTCGATTGTCCTTTAATAAATACCATTTTGTAGCCAGAGTCTGCACTCGGAGATAGACCAAATATGTTAGTATTTGATAAGGAACATAAGTATATCAAAAGAACAGATCCTCTCCACCCTATGAATTCTAAAGTGGATGTACTTGCATAGACAGTTCACATAGCATGCTAGGTTTATGTCCAGCCAGAGAATGATGTGTTTCGTAGGGCTTCAGACTACATGTTGCCACTACCCAAGCATAAAGCACCACTAACAGCAGGCAGATGGACTTCAGTCCTAAAGGCCAGCAAGTTCTCCTTGCTGGAGAATTTGTGTCTCAATATGGATCAGTATTCAGAGACAGCATAGCACTAAGTGTCAAGGAGTTATATCTAATCAGCATAAACATGCTGCTTAGGCTACAGTAGTATCTATTCTAAGTGGCACATGACATCACCATATTGGCCAAAGACACCAAGAACTAGTACAAAGGCCTTAGTAGTACGTGGATTTCCTACCTAAAGTATGACCTTCTGTTGGCCAATGTAATTTAAAGGAGGATTGGATTGTAAATGGTCATGTGAAATATAGTGCCCATCTTTTTTTTTTTTTTAAGATTTTATTTATTTATTTGACAGATCACAAGTAGGCAGAGAGGCAGGCAGAGACAGAGGGGGAGGCAGGCTCCCCGCCGAGCAGAGAGCCCGATGCGGGGCTCTATCCCAGGACTCTGAGATCATGACCTGAGCTGAAGGCAGAGGCTTTAACCCACTGAGCCACCCAGGCACCCCTATAGTGCCCATCTTACACTGGCATGTGTATCTAAAGTAGAAAGCATTGCGGGGTGGAAAACTAACTCCTTGGTGTTGGTTGATTGCTAGCATGAGGGAATAAGCATGGGACCAAAGATGGACCTTGCACCCTGGATCTAGCTTTTTTGGAGTCTGTAGTTGGGCTCAATTCATAACACCACAAAATTCTTTGTGTTTTTTTTTTTTTTTCTTCTGGGATGGGCAGCTTATAATGCTGGATTGGCAAATGAGGTTGTGATTGTAGGCATTGTTAACTCAGATTTCACTCTAAAAACTACCTTGTTCTTCACAATTGAGGTGAGAATACCTGATTTTACTTTAAGTCAGAAGCTGGGAAATATAGGGATAAAACAGACAGATTGGATGTCAAGTGAGAATTCTGGAGTATCATTGCCATGTTATGGATGGTGTCAGCTTCTTGATGGAGCCCAAGACAGTGAGAGGTCTTTGCCATGGATGCTAGAAGCATGGGATGTGGCATAACAGGGAGCACTTAATTGAAATTAAAGACCCAGAAATAAATTGATGGCAAGAGAAGTGTACGTAGCCCAGTCCCCAAATCAGTTAGATGAACTGAGATGGACAGTCACCTTGTCAAGGAAATCCTGCCACTCTTCCTGTGAATCATGTATCCACTTCACCTCCCAAGGTAGAAGACATCTTTTCTCTGCTCCCAATCCATTGGAATCTCTTTTCATCACTGTGGGAGAACTGACTTTCTTGGTCAGGAGATACAGTACTAGACACCACTGCCGCTGGTGTGAAAGTTCTCATTATGTTATTCATTTTAGTCTATGGAACGTAATTACAGTCAACACAAGCAGTTATTCTAAAGAATTTGCAGTTTTAACTTGGTATGATTTTGCTCATGGTATTATTTAAATTAGCCACAGGGTGATGATATAACCAAGTCTACCCACCTTGGAATCCCTATCTTTATAGATGGTTGATCAGTGAGCAGGGCATAATTCCCAACCAGGAATGGAAAATGAAAGGCCATAGGTGATAACTAACTACAGAGCCCACAGACTAGTCATCCATTATGTGGTTGCAGTGTGACCTTTCTAATTATTAGTTAACCTGTGAACAATGTATTTAACACATAAAACTCTACAGAAGGTGGCTCTCCTAGCCTGCTAAGGAATGTTACCTGTAACCTGGATGTTAGATTCAGATGACATGCACTTGCAAAGGGCAATTTTTGCAACCACAAAGAGACTACATAGGAGTCTGAAGTTGACATCATACGGAATGTGAGAGGCTTCATGGACCTCCCCCTCAAATGATAGTTGTTATATTTTTTAAATTAGCAATAATATACTATCAAATACAATTATAGAAAATTGAAAGCTACAGAAAAAATATTTACCCGTGGTCTTGCAATCTGGAAATAATACTACTGTGTTTTAGAGATTTCCTTTTAAGTCTTTTTTTTTTTTTTTTAAGTAAGCTCTGTGCTCAGTGTAGGGCTTAAACTCATGACCCTGAGATCAAGAGTCACATGCTCTATGACTGACCCAGCCAGGAGCCCCTTCCTTAAAGTCTTTTTTTTTTTTTTTTTTTTTAAAGAGCAGTTTTAGGCTTATACATCAAAACTGAGAGGAAGGTACAGATTTCCCATATACCTCCTGCCCCACACATGCATAGCCTCCCCATTATCAGTATCATTCACCAGAATGGTATACTTTTTAATGAAGGATGAACCTGTGTTAACACATCATAATCGCTCAAAATCCATAATTTACCTTGGGGTTCACTTGTGGTGCTAAACATTCTTTGGGTTTGGACAAATGTGCAGTGACATATGTCTATCATTATACAGTATTTTTGCTGACCTAAAAATCCTCTGTGTTCTACCTGTATACTCCCTCGCTCCCCCATTCCAACCAGTTGATGTTCCTACTGTCTCTATAGTTTTGCCTTTTCCAGAAGGTCATATAGTTGGAATAATACAGTATATAATCTTTTCAAATGGACTTCTTTCACTTAGTAATATGCATTTAATGTTCTACCCGTGTTTTCTCGGCTTGATAGCTCATTCCTTTTAGTGCTAAATAATATTCCCGTGTCTGGTTGTACCAAGTTCATTTATCCCTTCACCTACTGAAGGACATCTTGGTTGCTTCCAAGTTTTGGCAATAATTTTGGCAGATTTGGGGTAGATAAAAGTTTTTTTAACTCCTTTGGGTATAGAGGAACACAATTGCTGGATTGTATGGTAACAGTATGTTTAGTTTTGTAAGAAACCACCAAACTGTCTTCCAAAATGGCTGTACCATTTTGCATTCCCACCAGCCATGTATGAAAGTCTCTTTTGCTCATCCGCATCAGCATTTGGCATTGTCAGTGTTCTGAATTTTAATAGGCATGTTCTAATAGGCATGTAGTTCTAATAATAGGCATGTAGTGGTATCTTGTTGTGATTTGCATTTCCCTGATGTCATATGATGTAAAGGATCTTTTCATATGCTTATTTGCCATCTGTATATCTTCTTTGATGAGGGAGTCTGTTAAAGTCTTTGGCCTAATTTGTAATTGGGTTGTTTTCTTATTGTTGAGATTTAAGAGGCTTTGTATGTTTTGGATAACAGTTCTTTTTATCAGATGTGTCTTTTGCAAATGTTTTCTCCCATACTATGGCTTGTCTTCAAATGGTCTTGATGTTGTCTTTCACAGAGCAGGAATTTTTTAATGAAGTCAGTTTATCAGTTATTTCTTTTATTATCATGTATTTGGTGTTGTATCTAAAAAGGGCACCACCATTCCTAGATATTTTTCTGTGTTATCTTTTAGGAATTTTATAGTTTTATGTTTTATCTTTAGGTCTATTACCCATTTTGAGTTAAATTTTGTGAAGGATGGTAAGATCTGTGTTTAGATTCACTTTTTGCATGTAGTTGTCTGGTTCTAGCACTATTTGTTAAAGAGGGAGATGATCTTTGTATTGCTTTTCCTCCTTTGTCACATATCAGTTGATTATATTTATGGGGGTCTATTTCTGAGCTCTCTCATCTGTTGTTGAGTTCCACTTTTTATTGAGCAATATACTAGTTAATATGTGGAATACAACTTAACTGTAATATTGACTCCAAGAATAACTAGAAAAATACTGATGCTTTCTATCTCATTAAGAAAACTGGAACCCGGGACGCCTGGGTGGCTCAGTTGGTTAAGCGGCTGCCTTCGGCTCAGGTCATGATCCCAGCGTCCTGGTATCGAGCCCACATCAGGCTCCTTGCTCGTCAGGGAGCCTGCTTCTCCCTCTGCCTCTGCTTGCCTCTCTGTCTGCCTGTGCTCGCTTGTTCTCTCTCTCTAACAAATAAATAAATAAAATCTATAAAAAAAGAAAACTGGAACCCTCCTGGACTCCAAATCCAGATGCCCAGGGTGTAATGTAGCAGCAAAATAAGTTACAAGGCCTAATAAGTTACAGCTCTTGAATTCAGATGTTTCCACCAATGCAATTATATATTTCCAACAACCCTTTTCAGAGCCATGACAAGGATATCCTAACAGAGATGAGACACCAGATTGGGAATCAGACAACCTAGGTTCCAGACCTGACTGTGATTAACTAGAGGGGAAACATTAACCAGAAGATACTGACGTTGGCAAACTTGCTATGAGTTTACACTATTTGTTGGCCATTTTGCAGCTTGGGTCAAAGAACATTAGCACAGTAGAATCATGTGTTTTCATCTGCTTACCTCCTGTGCCCAGCTCAGCTCTAAGCCCAGCTAGCCCTGGTAAATAGACTCACTCATTGGGGTGGCTGTATCTCAGTATAGGCTTCTAGTAACAAAGAAGGCAGCTGAAACTTCTATTAGTTCTTATATTATTTGGTGTGAGATGAAAGTGCCTACAGTCATAAATAGAAATACATTTTGAGCATTTTGTCATTTACAGAGTCTTTATTCCTTAATGCTGTACTCCAGGCAATAAATCTTTGTGAAGAAGGGAAATTTTAGTTAGTTGCTTAGTAATGCTGATGAATTTGATTACTAGGAGGTCTGTATATAAATGGTGAATTAAGGATGCACCATTTTTAAATATTAGCCTAAGGTTTAACTACTTATGGAAGTGTTAGTTGGGAGAAATAGGAGTTGTGACTATGGTAGATAATCCAGAGTAAATCTACATGTCACTTAATAAAAGAATATTGGAGGCATCAGAACTTTCAAATTTCAGCAGTACATCCAGCTTCTATCTCATATTAATCCTCCAACGTGTGCATGAGATCTTGCCCTTTTTTGCCTGCTCCAGTGAGTCTCCTCATTCACCTATAACAGTATTTTTGTTGATACTTCTAGATGAATCTTGAAAAGATAGGCTTTTCAAGAAGTGATGTTAAAAATAACCTAATATCCTTGGGGGCGGGGAATGAACTCAATTATATCTCACCATATGCAAAATTTTAACTCATATTGGGTCATATGTCTTAAACATCTATAAAATTTTTACAAAAAAAGTATAGGAAATAGGGCATAAAATGGATGACTTATGAAAAAGAAAATTATAAATTGAACTGGAATAAAATTAAAACTTTTCAAACTTCCAGGTAACCAAAGTTAGTGGTGGATATATAGTAAGTAGCCTTCCAAAGTTTCTTCCCCAAACAATGCATAATCATTTCACAAGTATGAAATTTCTATGCAAAGCTGTAGCCTTACCATTATGTAAACAGAGCATACCAAGACTGTAAAATAACTGTAAGTTAAAAAGAGAAAAACTCTACTTACAGTTTTGCAAGCTCTTTCCTCTCTACCACTGAGCTTTGCAGGGAGCAACTTAACCTAAAAGAACTGTGAAAACAGTATCTTGACTGAATACTGTAAGGATAAAGACAAAAAGAACTATAAATAACAATATAGTCTAGTTAGTAAAATTGTTTCTCACAGGGCTAGTGATTATGAAACAACTTTGGATGTATTACACTTAAATAAGTAAATAGATCTTAGTTTATGGAAAGCTAATTTCTCTTAAAGGAAGAAGTTATACATAAAGAGAGAAATTCTCAATAAAACTTGTGGTTTTGGATTCGAATCACAGGTATCAATATGAATTCATGGTTTTTAGATGTATACACACATAGATATAGAATATAGATATATGTGTATACATGGATTGGTATATATATGCACATAATTATATATATAAAATTATGTGCACATATATTTATAATTTCCGAGTTCTGTCTATAGCCTAGAAGGAATAACACTCTGTAACAATGACCACACTGATTGCTCCAATCTTGTTCTCTAAATACCATTCTCTAATAAAAGGAACTAGGGCTTCCTAGAGAACTAGCTAATTATAGGATGGAGCAGGAGAAATGCTAGATGAGCCTTGAGTATATTGTGGTGCTTCAAAGTAGACAAATGCAGGGGTGCCGGGGTGGCTCAGTGGGCTAAGCCTCTGCCTTCAGCTCAGGTCACAATCTCAGAGTCCTGGGGTCGAGCCCCGCATTGGGCTCTCTGCTCAGAGGGGAGCCTGCTTCTCCCTCTCTCTGCCTGCAATCTTTTTTTAATAGTTCCTCTAAGAAGCCCTTTTAGGAATTTTCTTTTTCTTAATTGCCCCAACCCACCACAGAATTCTATTACCACAGATATACTGTGTATCAGTTTATGTACCTTATATGTATCTATGCTTTATTCATAAAAATAGTAAGACCTTTACACAAGGACCAGTTTTTTCAAAACCCCATGAAAGTGATATTGCTCCCAAGTAGAATGCATGGTTTACATATTGTCAGTGGCTGATTTGACATTATAACAGCAGAGTTGAGCAGGTGTAATAGAGGCTGTATGTCATGCAAAGCCCAAAATATTTGCTGTCATTTTACAGAAAAATTTTATTATTGACCTTTGAATTAAAATATCTAAGACTTCAACTGATAAAAACAATGGATTAACTAAATAAGAGAGAAAAGATAGTTCTTCCTATGGCTAAAATAAAAAAGATAAATAACAAATGTTGGTGAGGATGTGGAGAAAAAGAAACACTTGTACACTGTTGGTGGGAATGCACAGCCACTGTAGAAACAATATAGAAGTTCCTCAAAAAATTAGAAATACCATATTATCCATTAATTCCTAGCAAAGAAAACAAAAACAAAAAAGATATAGGAAACCCTGTATTTATTGCAGCATTATTTACAATAGCCAGTATAGAAGAAACCTAAGTGTCCATTGATAGATGAATGAATAGGGAAAATGTGGTATATTTGCATGTGCGCACACACACACACACACACACACTCACATACACAAAATGGAATATCACACATCCATAAGAAAGGATCTTGCCACTTGCAGCAACTTGGATGGACCTAAGAGGCAAAATAAAACACATACCGTATGACTTCATTTGTATGTGGAATCTAAAAAACAAATGAACAAACAAAAAGCAGAATCAAACCTAAAAATACAAAAACAAACTGATATTTGCAGAGGGAAAAGAGGTAGAGGGATGGACAAAATAAGTGAGGGGGAAGGAGGGATACAGGTTTCCAGTTATGGGCTGAGTAAGTCATGGGAATAAAAGACACAGCATAGGACATATAGTTAATGATACTGTAGTAGTGTTGTATGGTGACAAATGGTAGCTATACTTGTGGTGAGCATAACATAGAGAAGTTGAAAAACTATGTTGTACACTTGAAACTAATGTAACATTGTGTGTCAAGTATCCTCAAATTAAAAAAAAACAAAAACTTGGGGGGCCTGGGTGGCTCAGTGGGTTAAGCCTCTGCCTTCAGCTCAGGTCATGATCTCAGGGTCCTGGGATCAAGCCCCGCATCGGGCTCTCTGCTCAGCAGGGAGCCTGCTTCCCCCTCTTCCCCCTCCTCCCCCTCCTCTCTCTACCTGCCTCTCTGCCTACTTGTGATCTCTGTCAAATAAATAAATAAAATCTTAAAAAAAAAAAACAACTTAAAAAGATAGAGGCGCCTGGGTGGCTCTGTTAGGTGTCTGCCTCTGGCTCAGGTCATGATCCTGGGTGCTGAGTTCAAGCCCCTTGTCAGCCTCTGTGCTCAGCATTGAGTCTGTTTCTTCAATTTCTCCCTCAACTCTTCCCCTTCCCTTGCTTGTTCCCTCTCTCAGATAAACAAAATCTTTAAAAAAATTTAAAAAATATTTCTTCCTTATGGTAGAATTCCAATTAATAAATGTAGAAGAAAAGAGAGAAATAAGAGGACCACATAAGTCAAATAGTACAGTAGTAACTGTTTCAGGCAAGGTCTGGTAATAGATGCTAAAATTAATGAAAGCTTGAGGAGAAACAGGATTTACATAAGTTCAAATACATATTGATTACAAAGAAAAACTTTGTGGTAACTTGATAGTGAAGAAACCCTGAAAACACCAACTTATCCAAAGAATTGAGGTAAACATCATCAGTAATAATACATACTGACCTCCTTAACTGATGAACTCCTTCATATGATGCGCTAAGAAGAACAAATAAAAATTTTGTGGTATACTTGCCAAAAATGCATAATCTCATTCCAATCGTGGGAAAACATGTTACAAGTCCAAATTGGGGGATAGTTTACAAAATAATTGATTAGTATTTTTTAAAAGTGACCATCATGAAAGACAAGGAAAATTAAAGGAACTGTTACAGAGACTGAAGTTGCTAACGAGAAATAGCAACTAAATGCAGCCTGGGATCCTAGATAGGATCTTGAAATTGGAAAAAACCTTAGTGAGAAAACGTGAATTTTGAATAAGTAGTTTAGAGGGTGGTATAGTACTAATATTAATTTCCTCATTCTGGTCATCCTACCAAGGTTAGGTAAGATGTTTATATTAGGACAGTGAGATGAGGGATGTAAGAGAACTGTTTGTACTATTTTTGCAACTTCTTTAATAAATCAAAAATTCATCCAAAATAAAAATTTTTTAAAAAATTTAAGTCTTTTGCTCTTTAAAAAATACCACCAACAACATGAAAAGACAGCCCAAAAACTGGGAAACACATTTACAAAACATATATTTGAGAAGAATTGTATCCAGAATATATCAAGAACTCTTATAATGCAGGAATATGATAACAGATTAATTAAAACATAGGCCAAATGCTTTTTGCCTGGAGTCAGACCCAGTTGCAGGAAGTGCATGACAATGTACAGAGGCTTACACTCTGGACTTCTAGTCATAGTACAATGAAGAAGAGCCCCTGGGAGATGGAGAGTAGGGAAGTTTATAAAGAGCAAGGAGTTCAAGAAGGGGATCTTAAAGAGTTATAGTTGATGTCCCAGACTCACTCTTATACTACATGTGGTTGAAACTAATTTGAAACAGCATCCCAAAGGCTTTGAGAACTAAATTATAATCATCCAGATTTCAGATTGGCCTCTGTGGTGTGTACATGCGGTACTACTACAAAGGCTTTAAAAATTCTAACATTGGAATCACAGAGGGAGAATTGGAACATGTACCCCAAAACTAACTGGATTGCTTGCCTGATGAAACACAAAAAACAAAAAAATCAATGTTCTCTAGAGGATTTTAACAGGGCCCAGGATTTATAACACAATATTAAAAATGTCCAGTACATAACCCAAAATTATCACACAAAGAATTAGGACACTCTTAACTTACAAACAATAGCAGTTGTCAGCCCCAGGATGATGTAATTGTTGGAATTATCAAAGAACTTAGAGCAGTTATAATGATAGGGCATGAAGTAAAGGGGAATGCTCTGGAAACAAATAAAATGTCACAAGTTCTCAGCGAAGAAGTAGAAGCTGTAGAAAAATGGCATATTTAGAACTGAAAAATATAAAAATGGAAGTAAAGAATTACCTAGTGAACTCAGTATCTCTGTGGTAGACAGATTGTGCCCACCCCTCCTCCCCAGTGCCTCCCTCCACAAAGATATCCACTTCCTAATCCCTAGAATTTGTGAATATATTGTTAAATGTCAAACATGACTTTGAAGATATGATTAACGTATGGACCTTAAGAGAGTGTCCTGAATTACCCAGATAGGCCTAATTTAATAATGTGAACCCTTAAAAAATAGATAGCTTTCTCCAGCTGGAATCAGAAGAGATGTAGCAGAAGTCAGAAAGATTCCAAACTTGAGAAGGGACTCATTGTCCCATCACTGGTTTGAAGATGCAGGTGTCAGTATAATGAAAAATGCAGGCAGCCTTAGGGAAGTTGAAGTTCTCAGCTGATAGCCAGCAGGAAAACAAAGGCCCCAGTCCTTTTACCGCCGGGAATTGAATTCAGCCAGTACTCTTAATGAACTTGGAAGCTGATTTATCCTCCGAGACTCCAGTAAGGAATGAAGCTGTGTTGACACCTTGATTTTTGGCCTGGTGAGACTGTTAAGCAGAAAACCCAGCTGTAACTGGATTTCTGCCCTGCAGAATTTTAGCTAATAAATTTGTGTTATGTCAAGATGCTCAACTTGTGGTAATATGTCATAGCAGCATAGGAAATAGTCTGGAATATATTTTCACCCTTTTTACAAACTAATAAGTTAGACTTTTATTGTTTCTTGGATGTCAGCATAGTCATGAAATACATGGTTCAGAGATAAAGAACTTTATTACCCATGGCACAGCAAATAGCAGGAGTCAATAATAACAGAATATACATTCTTTTCACATGCCTTTGGAATTTTACCAACAGCATAGGTCATATCCTATAAAACAAACCTCAGTAAACTTAAAAATTGAAATTATATGAAATATGTTCTCTAAACATAATGAAATATAAATCATTAACTTAGAGAAAACAGAGAAATCAAAATATTTTAAAGTGAATAAAAATCAAAACATATTAAAATGTGTGAAAATCGACTGCAGCATTGTTTCAAGGGCAATTTATAATGTTAAATACATATATTGGAAAGGAAAAAGGTTGAAGATCACTAATCTAAGATTCCACCTTTAGAACTAGAAAAACAAAAGCAAACTAAACTCAAAATCAAACAGAAGGAAATAATAAAAAGCATAAATTAATGAAAACCACCAAACAGTAGGGAAAAATCAAACCACAAGCTAGTTTTTTGTTTTTGTTTTGTTTTGTTTTCAATGGGGGTCTTAAACTCCTGACCCTGAGATCAAGAACTGAGCTAAGATCAAGAATCTGCTGCTAACCAACTGAGGCACCAGGAGCCCTAAAAAGCTAGGTTGTTTTTTTTTTTTAAGATTTTATTTATTTATTTGACAGGGATCACAAGTAGGCAGAGAGGCAGGCAGAGAGAGAAGAGGAAGCAGGCTCCCTGCTGAGCAGAGATCCCGAAGTGGGGCTCAATCCCAGGACCCTGGGATCAGGACCTGAGCTGAAGGCAGAGGCTTTAACCCACTAAGCCACCCAGGCACCCAAAAGCTAGTTTTTTGAAAAGAGTGATTAAATTGGTAAATTTTCAGCGAGACTACCAAGAACAAAAAGATGGAAGTTACCAGTATTCATCAAGCTATCACTGCAGACCTAAAGACATTAAAAGGATAATAAGGGAATACTATGAACAACTATACATAGAGCTATTTGACAACTTAGATGAAATGCACTATTCCTTTGAAAGATTCAAGCTATTATAGCTTAGCAAGAAGAATAGGTAACATGAATTACTCTCTATTTATTAAAATACTTGGATTTGTAGTTTAAAACATTTCAAAAAAGAAAGCCCCAGGTACAAATGGTTTCACTAGTGATTCTGCCAAACATTTAAAGAGGGAATAATACCAATTCCACATAGCTCTTACTGACAATAGATGAGGAGAGAATACTTCAATTCATTTTATGAGACTGGCATTACTTTAATATGAAGTCCAGACAAAGGCATTAGAAGAAAAGGAAATTACAGACCACTATTCCTTGTTAACAAAGATGTAAAAATTCTCAATAAACTAATCAAATAAAATGCATCAGTAGAATACCTTGTGACCAAGGGGTTCATTTCAGGAATATAGGGTGAGTTCAATATTTGAAAACTAATCAAGGCAACTCATTGTGTTAAGAGACTAAAGGAGGAAAATCATGATCCTCTCAACAAATGCAGGAAAATAATTTGGCAAAACTCAACATCTGTTCATGTATTTTAAAATGCATAGCAAACTAAATTAGAAGGCTACTTGCTTAACTGTATAAGCATCTATAAAAAACCTACAGCTAACATTATGCTTAATGGTGAGAGATCGAATGTTTTCCTTATAAAACCAGGAGAATGTCCTTTCTTTCCTCTCCTAATTTAACATTGTACTGGAAGACTAGCCAGTGCAATAAGGCAAGAAATACAAATAAAAGACTTAGAGGAAAGGAAGAAATAAATATTCTCTATTCCTAGATAATTTGCTTGCATAGAAATTTCCAAATAATTTATGGCACGCGCACACGACTCCTAAAACTAGTAAGTGAATTTACCAAGGTCGTAAGATACAAGGTCAATATGCATAAATCAGTCGTATTTCTGCACACTAGCAATTAACAACTGGAAACAGAAACTAAAAAACAGTACCATTTATAAGAACTCAAAAACCAGTCTTGCATAAGTTTAACAAAATCTATGCAGTATTTGTATACTAAAAACTATAAAATGAAGCTGGAAAAACAAAGCAGAGAACTTAAGAATGGAGTATATATAATGTTCATGGACTGGAAGACTTAATGTAGTAAAGATGTCAGTTTTTCTTAGATCTATAGAGTTTATCTAATCCCAGTCCCAAGAGGGTATTTAGGATATATAAACTGATTCTAAACTTATAGGGAAGATAAAGCAATTGGAATATCCAGAACAATTTAGAAAAGGAATGAAGGTGAAGGATTCACAGTACTTAATTTTAAGGATTATTATAAAGCAACAGTAATTTGGCTGTGTGATATTAGTGAAATGATAGATACATTGATTAGTGGAACAAAATACATAAGGTACATTTTATGATAAATTAACATATTTAATTGATTTTTGACAAAGGTACATGAACAATTCAATTGAGAAAAGAGTATTTTTTTTAAAAGATTTTTATGTATTGATTTGGTAGAGATCACAAGTAGGCAGAGAGGCAGGCAGAGGAAGAGGGGGAAGCAGGCTCCCTGAGCAGAGATCCTGATGTGGGGCTCAATCCCAGGACCCTGAGATCATGACCTGAGCTGAAGGCAGAGGCCTAACCCACTGAACCACCCAGGTGCCCCAAAGAGTATTTTCAATCAATGGTGCTGGAATATTTGGACATCCATATGAAAAAATAAGCAATTACACCTTATACAAAACTGACCCAAAATGGATGATAGATTTAAATGTGAAACATAAAACTACAAAGATTTTAGAAGGAAGCTTAAGAGCAAATCTATATTACCTTTGGTTGTGCAAAAGCATGGTGTGTAAAAAGAATATGAAATGTACTTCATAAAAATAAAAGTTTACTCTGTGAAAGAAACTGTTATGAGAAGGAAAAGAAAAGCTTCAGCCCGAGAGAAAATATTTGCAAATCACATGTTGGACAAAGGGTTGAGAATACATAAAATAGTTTTAAAACTCAAAACTATGAAGACAATCTAACTAAGATGGCTAGAAGACTTGATCAGATTATAAGAAACACTAGTCAATATTATTTATCAGAAAAATTCAATAAAAAAGATTGACCCCAAGTATTAGTGAGAATGTGGAGCAACTGGAAATTGCATACTTTTGGGGTGTATCACATGGCACAAGCACTTTGAGAAATTGGTGGTTTCTTATAAATCTAAACACGTACCTACCCTATCCTCCTTTCTGTCTTAATGAATTTGCTTATTCTGTACATTTCATCAAAATGGTTTCATATAATATGTGGCCCTTATATATCTGTCTTCTTTAATGTATATGCTTTCAAAGTTTGTTCATGTTGTAACATATGTCAGGATTTTATTCCTTTTTATTGCCAAATAATAATTCATTGCATAGATTTATGCCACGTTTTATCCATTCTTCAATTGAGGAACTTTTTGGTTGTTTTCACTTTCTGGCTATTATGAGTAATGCTGCTGTGAACATTTGTGTGTAAGTTCTGTAAAGACATATGTTTCCGGGTGCTTGGGTGGCTCAGTCATTTAAGCGTCTGTCTTTGGCTCAAGTCATGATCCCAGAGTCCTTGGATCAAGCCCCACACTGGGCTCCCTGCTCAGCGGGAAGCCTGCCTTTCCCTCTTCCACTCCCCCTGCTTGTATTCCTTCTCTCACTATGTTTCTTTCTGTCAAATAAATAAAATCTTAAAAAAAACAAACAAACATAGGTTTCCATTACTTGGGAATTTAGGAGTAGAATTACTAGATCATATGATAACGCTATGTTTAGCTTTTGAGGAATTGCCAAACCATTTCTGGGAGGGGCTGTATCATTTTACAGTCCCACAGCAATAATTGAAAGTTAGGTTTTCTCCACATCCTTGCCAGTACTTGGTATAATATAAATTATATATATTTTACATGCACATATATATGTGTGTGTGTGTATTGTGTATGTACATACACACACACACATCCATATTGTCTTTTCTATCATGGAAGTGGTATATCATTGAGATTTAGATTTGCATTTTCCTACTGGCTAATGATGTTGAGCATCTTTTCATGTGCTTTTTGTCTGTCTTCCTTGGGGGAATGTTTATTCAAATCCTTTGTCCATTTAAAAAATGGGGTTATTTGTGGTTTTATTGTTGAGTTCTTTATATATTATAGATATAAGTCCCTTATCAAATCTTTGCAGTTATGTTCTCACATTCTGTATGTTGTGTTTTTTTATTTTTGATAGTTGTCTTTTGGAACATAAAAGTTTAATTTTGGAGGCACCTGGTGGCTCATTCGGTTAAGTGTTTGCATTCTGCTTGGGTCATGGTCCTAGAGTCCTGGGATCAACCCCTACATCACTTCCTGCTTAGTGGGGCTTCTCTCTGTCCCTCTGCTGCTCCCCCTGCTTGTGCTCTCTTGGTCACCCTCTCTCTCAAATAAATAAGAATCTTTTTTCGAAAAAGTTTTTAATTTTGATGGAACCCATTTTATTATTTTTTTTGTTGCTTCTCTTTCTGGTGTCCTATCAAACCCTTATTTTATCTGAGGTCAGTAAGATTTATGCCTATGTTTTCTTCTAAGAATTTTATTATTTTAGCTCTCACATTTTGAATTTTGAATTTTGAATTTTTGTATGTAGTTTAAAGTATGGGTCCAGATTCTTTCTTTTGCATTGTGGATATTCAGATGTCCTAGCACCATCTTCTTCCTTTGAATTATCTTGGCACCACCCTTCATGGAAGTCAGTTGACAATGTATTGATTTATTTCTGGACTCTGAGTTTTGTTTCATGATCTGCACCTCTGTGATGTCAGTACCATGCTGTGTTGATTACTCTAGTTTATAGTAAGTTAGTAATTTTTGAAATTGGAAGTGTGAATCTTCCAATTGTTCTTTTTCAAGATTGTTTTAGCTATTCTAAGTTTTTTTATCAGCTTGTGAATGTCTTCAAGACAAGCAACTGGTATTTTGGCATGGATTGGTTTTAACTCTAAATCAGTTTAATCTGTATTGCTATTTTAACTATATTACAAGCTTGGAATATGAGATATCTTTCCATTTATTTAGGTCTTTTAAATTTTATTTAATGGTGTTTTGTATTTTTCTGTGTACAGGTCTTGTACTTTTTTGTTACGTTTATTCCTAAGTGTTTTCTTCTTTTTTGATGCTAATATAAGTGAAATTGTTTTCTTCATGTAATTTTCAGATTGTTCATTGCTAGTGTACAGAAATATACTGATATTTTATGTTGATCTTGTGTCCTACCACATTGCTGAACTCATTTATTAGCTTTACTTGGGATTCATTGTTTGTGATTCCTATATACAAGATAATGTCATCTGCAAGTAGAGATAGTTTTACTTCTCCCTTTTGTTTCTGTTTCTTGCCTAATTGTCCTGACTAGAATATCCAGTACTGTGTTGGATGGAAGTGACAAAAGCTGACATCCTTATCTTGTTCCTATACTTAGAGGGGAAACTTCCAGGCTTTGACTATTAAATGTGATAACACCTGTGGGTTTTCATAGATGCCCTGTATCAGATTGAGGACGTTCTTTTTATTATTTTTATTTTTTTAATTAAAAAAGTTATGTAGATAAGATTTTTTCAAAACACAATTAGTCATAATACATTTGATACTATGTTAAAATAAGAATTATTCATTTATATAAGAAATAAAACATATGCAGGAATTTAATTCTTAGTTGTGTATTTTTATCACAAAAGAGGTTAGAATTTTGTCATATTCCGTTGAGATGAACGTATTTGGGCTTTTTTTTTTTACTTTTATTCTTTTTCATTTTTTATTTCTTATTTATTTATTTATTTGTTAAGATTGACCTTTATTCTCTTAATGTATTATATTGGTTTGTTTTTGTATGTTGAACCAAACTTCTACTCCCACTTATCTTCCCTCCCACTGGTTACTCATTTAGTGTTCCCTGACTTGATGAATACCATCTAAGCCATTCAGATGCCCAAGCCAGAAATCCTGGAGTCATCATAGACCCTTCTCTTTCCCTTACTCACTACATCCAATCAGTTGATTTTGTCTTTTTTTAAAAAAGATTTTATTTATTTGTCAGAGAGAGATTGAGAAAAAGAGAGACTGAGCAAGCAGGGGGAGCGACAAGCAGAGGCAGAAGCAAGCAATGTGGGACTTGATCCCAGTACCCTGGGATCATGACCTGAGTCAAAGGCAGCTGCTTAACCTACTGAGCTACCCAAGAGTGCCCAGTTGATTCTGTCTTAATATGTTCCTAAATTTTCCCACTTTGAATTCATCCTCACTCTGATGCCAGGAGTGATTTTTTTCCTCCCAAAGGTGAATCTCATAATCTAAATCTACTTGTAGAAAGATTTATGAAGGAGAAATTTCTATGAACTCCCTGCCTTCTGATAATGTACATAAACCATTACCAGCTGTTAAGTCTTTGTCTTGGTTTTAAAGACTCAGATTATTTTCTGTGAACTATGAGTGACTTTTCTGTTTCTTGAAATGAGATTTGTGTTATAGTAGCCAAAACAGTATGGTATTGGCATAAAAACAGACACATAGATCAATGAAACAGAATTGAGATCCCAGGAATAAACCTACATATATATGGACAATTAATTTATGACAGAGGTGGAGGAAGGACATTCTCTTTTTAAATGAATGGTGTTGGGAAAACTGGACAACCACATACAAAAGAATGAAACTTGACCACTGTCTTATACTGTACACAAAAATTAACTGAAAATGGATTAAATACTTGAGTGTAAAACCTGAAACCATTAAACTCCTAAAGGAAAACAGGGGGTAAGCTCCTTGATATCAATCTTAGCAATTTATTTGTGGCTATGACTTCAAAGACAAGGGAAACCAAAGCAAAAGTAAACAAATTGAAATATATGAAATATATCAAACTAAAGAGCTTTGGCATGGTGAAAGAAACCATCAACAAAAGGAAAAGGCAACCTACTGAATGGATATTTGCCAAAATTACATATTTGGCAAGGGATTGATATCCAAAACATATAAAGAACTCATACAACTTAACAAAAAATATCTGATTAAAATCTGATTAAAAAAATGGGAAGAAGATATGCATAGACATTTTTCCAAAGAAGATAAATCAGTGGCCAACAGACACATGAAAAGATGTTCAAGATCCCTAATTATTAGGGAAATGCAAATCAAAACCACAATGAGATATCACCTCGCAAGAGTAGACTATCATCAAAAAGACAAGAAAAAAACACGTGTTGGAGAGAATGTGGAGAAATGGGACCCCTCCTAAATAAAACCCTAAGAATGTAAATTAGTGCATCCGCTATGTAAAACACTATGGCTGTTCCTTAAAAAGTTGACAATAGAACTGCCATACTCTCCAGCAATTCCACTTCTGAGCATTTATCTGAAGAATGTGAAAACATTAACGCAAAAGGATAGGTACAGCTTGTTGTTAATTGCAAGATCATTTACAGTAGCCATGATATGTAACAGTCTAAATGTGGTCAGTGGATGAATGGATAAAGAAGGTGTGGTATATATACAGAATGGAGTACTACTCAGCCATAAAAAGTGAAATCAGATGGCAACAGAATCAGTGGGTGAATGGATAAACTCAGCCACAGAAAGAGTGAAATCAGATGGCAACAACATGGATGAACCTTGAAGGTATTAAATGAACTAAGTCAGAAGGAAAAAGTAAAAAACAATATGATCTCAGTCATAGATGAATCTAAAACAACAACTACAAATAAAACAAAAATGAACTCATACACAGAAAACAGATTGGTGGTTACTACAAGGGTAGTGGTGATTCTACAATGGTAGGTGGGTGGGGTGGGCAAAATGGGTGAAGGAAGTCAAATGTATGGTAATAAATGGTAACTAGATTTTTGGAGGTGATCATTTTGAGATGAATACAGATATTTAATTATAATATCGTATACCTGAAATTTCTATAATGTTACATACCAATGTTACTTCAGTTAAGAATGGGATTTGTAACTCAAGTATTATCATAGGGGTGCTGCTAAATACTATTTTTGGACACTAAGATTTGGTCTAATGTTATCCAATAAAAGAGTAAAATTAGAGAGAGGGCTTAAAAACAGATGAAGACGGGATGCCTGGGTGGCTCAGTTGGTTAAGCGGCTGCCTTCGGCTCAGGTCATGATCCCAGCGTCCTGGGATCAAGTCCCACATCGGGCCTGGCTCGACAGGGAGCCTGCTTCTGCCTCTGCCTGCCTCTCTGTCTGCCTGTGTTCGCTCGCTCTCTCTCTCTGACTAATTAATAAAATCTTAAAAAAAAAAAAAAAAGATGAAGACCAAATGGGAAAATGGCATGTGGTAAGATTGCTACTAATTTGTTGCTGTGGTACAGTTGATCTCTTGTGAGAATTTTTTTCTTGCAAAGTTTACACACATTATATCATATTACAGAGATTATGAAGTCTATCATCAATCTGCTTATCACATACATATACTAGTCAAGTAATAACTTTTCGCATGGATTTTTGTAGAAGTTATTTATTTTTAAAGATTTTATTTATTTGACAGAGACACAGCAAGAGAGGGAACACAAGCAGGGGGCATGGGAGAGGGAGAAGCAGGCTTCCTGCTGAGCAGGGAGCCCGATGTGGGGCTCGATCTCAGGACCCTGGGATCATGACCCAAGCCTGAGGTAGATGCTTAATGACTAAGCCACCCAGATGCCTCTGTAGAAGTTATTTTAAATTCAAATTATTTTAAATGGATAACATCTAATTTTTGCATTGGTATATATATATAGTTTACATCTATCAAATGCTATAAAAGCTCTGTAAGCAATTTTAAGTCAATTTGTTTGTTAATTTATTTTGCAGCCTTGCATTGCATCCTGAGCGAGTATTAGTAGCAACAGGACAAGTTGGGAAAGAGCCTTATATCTGTGTTTGGGATTCATACACTGTGCAGACCATATCAGTTCTAAAGGATGTTCACACACATGGTATAGCCTGTTTAGCATTCGACTTAGACGGACAGGTATGTGATATTTTTTCTCTTTTCCTAAACTATATCTTAAAAATGTGTACCATAAGAAATTATTATAAATCTATAAATATTAAATTGGAAAGCAATAGATGAAAGATACCTATTTGTTCAAGGGTAGAAGTAGGTAGGTTGGGTGGATAGTTAATGAGTATAAGAAAAATAAGAACAATAAGGAGTCTTTATTTCATGTATCAAGAACTTTTTATTTAACACTATTATGAAAGCCAAAGAGATTCTGACTCAGTAGAGTGTTACTTGGTTGTCCTAGAAAATTTTACATATTAATAACTCTTTTCCAGGTAGTTTAGTTGATAAGACAGATGGGAGACATCTTAGGAAAACTAGGTTTCTCTAAGTAGAGCTGTATACATTTTTTCAGTTATTTTAAAGGTTTCTGTTAAAATTACATTTTTTATTGAAAATAGAGGCAGCTCCTATAATATGAGCTATTTTTATACAAAATCAAAGTTGAAAACAAAGGATATAATTATTATTCCACTTACTTATTAGTTCCCAAATTATTATCTACTTCTAGTTAATGATTGTTAAAAAAAAATTAAACATGCCAAGAACTTTTTTGTGGTGCTTTCATGGAACTTGTTATACCTAAAACATATTTAAGTAGTAATAAGAAGGTGAATTTTGCAGACGTGGTTAATTTGTAGCCTTTAATTTTTATGTTAAAATTAGACTTTAAAAATCATTTTAATTTTTAGAGAAATTTTAGTTACCTGCTTTTCAGTTCATAAAATTAATTTTATAGGTTGATATTTTACAAAAACAGATTACATTGTGTTCTGTTCCCTTGAAAATGATAAGTACATGTTTTATTTATAACTCTGAGGAATAGCTTATTCGAGTAGCAGAGATTAATATGACTTTCTTTAAGAGTCTGGTAAGAGATCTTTAAAGACTTAACTGGAAGCTTTCATTTGGGGGAAAATGTGCTTCTAGGTTTAATATCACTATGTAACAGTGATTGGCAATAATAGATCCTTAATTTGCATCCCATTTTTACTATTGTTTTTCAAGTCCCTTACTGTCCTCATATCCATTTCATTTTCTTTTCTTTTTTTTTTAATTTTTCATTTTCTTTTTTTAAAGGAAGAGAATAATACTCTTTATCTGCCTCACAGAAGATTAAATTTTATGAAACAAACCTCTACAGCTTTTTTTAATCATTTACCAAAAGTGTTAAGTCCAAGATGTATTAACTATAATAAGCATCTGTATACTTTAAACACAGATGTTTTCTTAATTTTGAAATTGCGCTTTCTAAATGTAATATGTTACGTTGTTGAGGAATTTCTTTAATATATACAAAGAAAAGTCATGCCCATAGATTTTCCTAGTCGAAAGGCCTTTAATTTTGCTTATTTTAAGTAACTTGAAAAGCCTTGGTTACATGTATTTTATTATCACAGATCTTCATGAAAATGTGTTACTTAAAAATTTAAGCTTATAAAAAACATAACAGCTAAAAGTTATTGAGCACATACTAAGTACCAAGCATTGTGCTAAGCCTACCTTATCTTATTTAATCCTCACAGCAACCCTATGAAATAGATACTATTATTATCTCTATTTTACAGATAAAGAAACTGAGACTTAGAGAGGTTAAATAACTTGCCCCAGGTTACACAGCTAGTAAATGGAGCCAGAGCGGAAACCCAGGTCAGTCACACTCCAAAGCTCATGTTTTTAACCACAATACTCTCCTGCCTCCCAAACATGGAACTTAGGAGGTAGTGATTTATATTTCAGAAGGAATTCATCCATCTTAAATATAGTTAAAGCTTATAAGGACCTGCTGCCAATTGAAGATTAAGTTAAGAAGAGTATCTCTGAAATTATATTAATGAGAAAATGTTTTAGTTAAAAAATATATTTGAGAACATATCTATCTATTCACTAATATCTATAAACTGTTTGTGAGTTATCAACTAGGAAATATTGTATGATTTTTGCATTTTGTACTAGATTTGAAACTATAAGTGCTCTGTTAAGATTTATCCAATGAGTGAGCTTCCCTGTTGGTAGTAAGCTGAATGTTATTTTCCCAGAGGCTTTCTTCTAAATGAACTGAATACTCTAATACCAGAAGAGGTCTGCCTTACTGAGAATAATTAGGACCTGAAAAATCTACTTATGTAAATGCACATCAAAAAGGGACTCAAATTTCTTAGTGGGAAGAAGGAAAATTTGAGTGGTACTTTGTCTTGAAAATATAAAATACACTATAAAAACATTTCTCATATTAAAATCTAAGCTATAGTAACAGCTCTGGTGATTTACAGAATAAATAAGAATAGTGTTAATTTTTTAACCTAATTTTGTCAGTTATGTGATGTTACGAAATAAAATGCTTTAGTTTACCTTTGACTTTTGGCACATGATTATGAAGAGAGTAATTTTTGCAAAAATATTAGGGGAGTTCACTGGTTTTTTTCAAGTGCCTTTTAGAAATCTCTTGATATCAGGACATATCTCAAGTGCCTAATGTATTTTTCTTGAGTTTTTTCCCTATTTCTTTGCCAGACCTAATTTCCAATGGCTTTATTTATGATTATGCCAGTATTTACTCCATTAAGCCCTGCATCTTTTGCAAAATTTGTGATTTTACTTTGTAACATGACAGTTCTTATGTAATGAACACTGAGATTACAAGGACCCCCATACTAAAATCTTTTAAGTATAATTGCTCCTTATTTGAGTATGTTTCACAGTTACAGGAACTTATGGGATCTAGTTGTGTCTATTGGGATATTTTTCTTATTTGAGAATTTAGTGTGCTAGAACTTTTTAATGAATACTTCCAATTCCATTAATGGGCACAACCAAGATTTTGTTTGGGACTTAGATCAAGGAGGAATTTGGGAAGATGGTTAGAGGCTTCTTTACCTGGTTTTCTTTCTCCCTCTCTGACTTTTACGTCTTAATTATCTTTAAAGGAGCTTTTCCTTCTGTCTGCCTCTTAAATATCAGTGTTCTTTAGGAGTCTGTAGCCTTCTTATTCTCTCACATGATCATATAGAGCCATGATTTTAATGCCCACGTCAGTTAGTGGCCCCAGCTTCTCTCCTTAACTCTAGACACTCCCTCCCTTGAGTGTCATACAAATATACCAAATATTACACATTTAAAACTGAATCTCTCTTTCTTCCAACTCTATTCAAACACAAAGTTTATTCTTTCTCTGGCTCTGGCCTACATTTCCAGCTTTGTCTCCTGCCACTTTCCAGGTGGTACTCCCCTCAGCTATCCTGAGTTAGGCTTTTTCTTGAAAACACCATGATCTCTCTAATCTTGGTGTCCTTCGGTGAAAGGCACTTCCTCTTACTTTTCTACCCAAAGCCTCCTCAGTCTTCCAAGATACAGTTAAAGCATTACTTTAAAAAGTTTCTTGTTTATTTGGAAGAGAGAGAAAATGCACGCATGAGGCAGGGAGAGGGAGGAAGAGAAAGAGGAGCAGACTCCTTGCTGAGCAGGGAGCCTGACAAATAGCTCCATCCCAGGATTCTGGGGTCATGACCTGAGCTGAAGGCAGACACTCAACTGACTGAGGCATGCAGACACCCCTGAAAGCATTACTTTTACTGGGAAACTTTATTTTCTTCCTTATCTACCTAGGCTAGGTTAGATGTGAGAAAAAATGATAAAGAATGACAGAAAGCTAGGAGAGGAAGTAGTATTGGCTTGGTTATTTCTACCTTATCCTCTCTGCTGTTACTTAACCTATGCTGAGGGAGGTTGATTTTGGCTATGTAAGTTTGCTCAGAGAAGTGCTCCCAGATCTCTTTTGTTACTGCCTATACACAGCTGTATGTTTGGAGGCTCTATGGAGATACATGGAGTTTTAAAACTTTTGAACAGTTGTGGTTTGCTGTTTGTATATGATGAGCCAAGTCAGAGAGAAAGGACAGTGCCCCTCTAATTGTCCCTCACCTGATGCTTGTCTTGTGAAATTTTAATCTCTACACATTAAAGGTCTCTTTTAGCTAGATACTGATACCTTATAGTCCCGAACTATTAAAGACTCTCAAGAAAGCAAATCCTCTCCTTTTGTTCCCTTGAGATTTCTGCCAGCATGATTTGATGGAGAGCCATAACAGACTATATACTCTATCTTTTTATGGGAGCCATTTGTTCCACCTGTTTGAGGGTTAACTAGAATTCTACTTTGAAGAAATCTGTTTCTAACTGGATACTTGATGGCCTTTCTCATTTGGACAGGAAGAGGACATAGGTTATTTCTTTCTTTCTTTTTGTAAGATTTAATTATTTATTTGAGAGAAAGAGCACCTGGGTTCACGTGCACCCACACATGCCTGTGTGTGAGTTGGGAGAGGGACAGAGGGTGATAATCTTCAAGCTGACTCTCTGCTGAGCACAGAGCCCAACACAGGGCTCAGTCTCATACCCATGAAATCATGACCTGAGCTGAAACCAAGAGTTAGACACTCAACTGAGCCACCCATATGCCCTTAGAGGATAGGTTCTTAAAGCTAATTAAGGTTATGGTAGGCTAATAATGATGATAGCAAACATTTTATGACATTATATAGTAATTCTCATATATATATTAATTTTCTTGTTAACCTTATGAAACATGTGTATTATCCCCACTTGACAGGTGAGGAAACAAGATACAGAGAGACTGCATAACTGCTGAAAGTAATCCAGTTCGTGAGAAATGGAGCTAGTGTCCGAACCTAGGCAGTCTGGTACCAGTGTCTATGCTTTAAATCAGAGATTAGTAAACTTTCTGTAACGTCGGATAGGAAATATTTAAGCTTTGTAGACTATACAGTCTCTGGCTCAGCTACCCAACTCTGCATTGTAGTGGGAAAGCAGTCATAGCCAGCTTGTAAAAGAATAGGTATGGCTGTGCTTCAGGATAATTTTATTTGCAAAAACAGGGTGCAGCCAGGATTTGGCCTGAGTGTTGTAGTTTGCTGACCCCTGCTTCTTTTTTTTTTTTTTTTTAAGATTTTATTTATTTGTTAGAGAGAGCGAGCACAGGCAGACAGAGTGGCAGGCAGAGGCAGAGGGAGAAGCAGGCTCCCTGCCAAGCAAGGAGCCCGATGTGGGACTTGATCCCAATGAGCCGAAGGCAGCTGCTTAACCAACTGAGCCACCCAGGCGCCCTTGACCCCTGCTTCTAAATCATTGCTTTTCAGATTTTGTCTTGTGGGCTGATCCTTACAATTTCTTCTTTAATCCTTCATTTACTTAGAAGTGTATTGTTATTTTCCACCCATTTGGAGGATTTTCTGCACAGCTTCCTGTTATTTTAATTTCTGTTTTTGTCAGACAACATAGTCTTATTTTAATTTTTTAAATTTGTTTAGGCTTATTTTGTGATCTTCATGAAGCTCATATGCACTTGGAAAGATCGTGGAAAAACATGTATTCTGCTGTTTCGTTTCTCCTTCTGTTTACTGTGCTATTGTTATTCATTTTACTTACACATATTTTGTAAATTTTATAACTCTTATTTTTGATTTAAACAGTTTTAAAAGAAAATTTAAAACAGAAACCTTATTTACATATTATTTGGGCATTCTTCATTCACAAGTGTATCATTTCTGTGTGCCTGAAGAAATTTCCATTATTGTATCTTCTAGTGCAGGTTTGTCAATGGTGTATTTTCTCACCTTCTGTTTACTTGAAAAACATTATTTTGACCCAATTTTCCAAAGATAATTTTGGTAGGTATGCTATTCTATGTTATCTTTTCCCCTCAGCATTTTAAAGATTTTATATATTTGTTTATTTGAGAGAAAGAGAGAGAGTGGAAAGTACGAGTGGGGGAGGACCAGGACTGGAGGGAGAAGGACGACAGACACCACACTGAGCTCAGAGCCCACTGCAGGCTTGGTCCCATGACCCTGAGATCATAACCTGAGCCAAAATCAAGAGTCCAGAGCTTAATGGACTGAGTCACCCAGGCACCCCCACCCCTCAGCATTTTAAAGAGGTTATTCATTGTCATCTGACTTGCATAGCTTCAGATGAGGAATCTAGGATAATCTTTTAATCTCTGATCCTCTCCACCAAAATTGTCTTTTTTTCTGGCTGCTTCTAAGATTTTTCTCTTTAGCACTGGTTTTGGCACTTTGACTACCATTTGTGTTGATATATATTTTTTCTATGTGTTTGATTATTTCTGCTGGTAGTTCACTGAGCTTCTTAGATTTCTGGGTTTATGGGGTTCATCACATTTAGAAAATTATAGCCGTTATTTCTTCAGTTTTGTTTTGTCTTTTCCTCCTTCTTCTCCTTGTGGAGCTAGAATAACCTGTATGTTAGATCACTTGATGTTTTTCTAAAGTTAACTAAGGCATTGTTAATTTTTTTTTCCTTTTTATTTCTGTGCTTTATTTTGGGTAGTTTTTGTTGCTATGTCTTCAAGTTCATCTATCTTTTCTTAATAATCTAAACTGCTATTAATCCTATGGAATGAATTTTTATTTCACATAATTTAACATTTATTTTTACAAGTTCTGTGTGTTCTTTTATGTCTTTTGTTTCTCATTTTATTCCTTGTATGTTTTAAAATAATTCTTGAGCAGGTCTCCTGGCTGGATCAGTGAGTGGAGCATGCAACTCTTGATCTCAGGGTTGTGGGTTTGAGCCCCAAGTTAGGTGTAGAGATTACTTAATCTGAAATATTTCTTAAGCATCTTGAACATTTTCATCTTAATAGCTAATGTCTTAATTTTAATTATTCCTGTGATTCTTGGGTCTTTTATTTTTTAATATTTTATTTATTTATTTGACAGAGACCCAGCAAGAGAGGGAACACAAGCAGAGAGAGTGGGAGAGGGAGAAGCAGGCTTCCCACTGCGCAGGGAGCCAGATGTGGGACTCGATCCCAGGACCCTGGGATCATGACCTGAGCTAAAGGCAGACGTTAATGATTGAGCCACCCAGTTGCCCCTCATAGGTCTGCTTCTATTAATGGATTTTTCTCCTGATTATTTGTCACAGTTTCTTCTTTGTTCACATGTCCAATAATTTGTTTTAGTGGATGGTAGACATTGTGTATGTTACATTCTGAATTCTTGATTTTGTTGTATTCCTTTAAAGTGTTTTGGACATTGTTCTGGCAGGTAGTTAAGTTCCTTGTGGATTAGTTTGATCCTTGTGAAAGCTTGCTTTCAAGCTTTTGGAAGACAGGGCTAGAGTAGCTCTTTCTCTAACATTATTGGTTTAATTTCACCACTAAGTTGTGACACTTCTGGGAGCCCCACTGAATACCTAGTGAATTTAAAGAGGTATCTACATTCTGGTTATTGGGAACTCAAGGGATCCTGACCCTTTGTGATCTCTGGGAATTTTTTGGCTTTAGCTTCCCAGTAATTGCTTTTTTTTTAAATTCCCCAGAGTTTGTTCTTTCCATGGCCTCATAGATTTCACCTTATGCATGCAAAGATTGGTGTTCTCAAGGGGACCCATAAACAAATTTTCTGGAGCTCTTTCTCTGCTCTACAAATTCTATCCATTCTGAAACCCTGTGTCTTTTGATTGGGGCATTTAGCCCATTTACATTCAGGGTAACTATTGAGAGATATGAGTTTAGTGCCATTGTATTGCCTGTATGGTGATTGTTACTGTATAATGTCTCTGTTCCTTTCTGGTAATACTTTTAGGGTCGCTCTTTGCTTAGAGGACCCCTTTCAATATTTCCTGTAGAGCTGGTTTGGTGTTTACAAACTCTTTCAGTTTTTGTTTGTCCTGGAAGCTTTTAATCTCTCCTTCTATTTTCAATGATAACCTAGCTGGATAAAGTATTCTTGGCTGCATGTTTTTCTCGTTTAGT
The DNA here is from genome assembly GCA_003697995.1 of Taxidea taxus jeffersonii. Classification (NCBI taxonomy): domain Eukaryota; kingdom Metazoa; phylum Chordata; class Mammalia; order Carnivora; family Mustelidae; genus Taxidea; species Taxidea taxus. Next base: position 114,295 of record ML104692.1, on the reverse strand, counting down.
GCTCTGAATATATCATGCCAGTTCTTTCTGGCCTGCCAGGTCTCTGTGGATAAGTCTCCTGCCAATCTAATATTTTTACCATTGTACGTTACAGACTTCTTGTCCCGTGCTGCTTTCAGGATTTTCTCTTTGTCGCTAAGACTTGTAAATTTTACTATCAGATGGCGGGGTGTGGACCGATTCCTATTGATTTTGAGGGGTGTCCTCTGTACCTCCTGGATTTTGATGCTGGTTCCCCTTGCTATATTAGGGAAATTCTCTACAATAATCCTCTCCAGTATACCTTCTGCTCCTATTTCTCTTTCTTCTTCTTCTGGAATCCCAATTATTCTAATGTTGTTTCGTCTTATGGCATCACTTATCTCTCGAATTCTCCCCTCGTGGTCCAGTAGTTGATTGTCTCTCTTTTGGTCTGCTTCATTATTCCCTGCCATTTGGTCTTCTATATCACTAATTCTGTCTTCTGCCTCATTTATCCTAGCAGTAAGAGCCTCCATTTTTGATTGCACCTCATTAATAGCTTTTTTTATTTCAACTTGATTAGACTTTATTTCTTTTATTTCTCCAGAAAGGGCTTTTATTTCTCCTGACAGGGTTTCTCTAATATCTTCCATGCCTTTTTCGAGCCCGGCTAGAACCTTGAGAATCGTCATCCTGAATTCCAGATCTGACATATTACCAATGTCTGTATTGATTAGGTCCCTAGCCTTCGGTCCTGTCTCCTGCTCTTTTTTTTGTGGTGAGTTTTTCCGCCTTGTCATTTTGTCCAGATAAGAATCCACTGTTCTCCTTGTTAAGTGAACTTGGTCTTGGCTGTATTTCTTTGATCTTCTGAGGGAGGGGCCTGTTGTAGTGATTCTCAGGTGTCTTTGCCCCAGGCGGAGTTGCACCGCCCTTACCAGGGGCCGGGCTAAGTAATCCTCTCAGGTTTGCTTTCAGGAGCTTTTGTTCCCTGAACGGGCTTTCTGTAGAGTTCCGGAGGACGGGAATGACAATGGCGGCCTCCCAATCTCCGGTTCAGAGGAGCCGATAGCTAGGGGCCCCAGTCTTCAGTGCGCCTTCAGAGAAAAGCGTTTAATCCCTCCGGTCTCCCCAGCCCACGTTTGCGCCTGGAGACCGCGCGTGCCCGGAGACCGCGCGTGCCCGGAGACCGCGCTCAGAGAAAATCGTGCGTAAGCAGTCTCGTCTCACTGGCTTCTGGGAGTGCTCCGAGCTCACCCAGCCTGTGACCAAGCGTCTCTGTCTCTGGCAGAGTCCCACCTGGAGTCTCCGGACCCCGTAGATCCCTGAGCTCTCCCGGGTCGGAGTCTCCCCGGATCTTGTGGGGACCCCTCGCACAGAGCACCGGTCAGTGCCACAGAGCACCGGTCCGTGTCACAGACCACTAGGAAATCTCGGCTCTGTCTCCGCAGCCGACTTCCCCGCTCTAATACCTGTGAGCTCTGCAACACTCAGACACCCCCGATCCTTCTGTGACCTCGTGGGACCTGAGTCCACGTTGTCCCCGTGAGGTGTTCACCCCAGTTTAGCCTCTGGAGTGATGTCCCTCGGTGGAGCCGACTTTTAAAAGTTCTGATTTTGTGCTCTGCCGCTTGCCGGGAGCCGGCCCCTCCCCCTGGGGTCTATCTTCCCATAGCGTTGGATTCACTTCTCCGCTGGTCCTACCTTTCAGAAAGTGGTCGATTTTCTGTTCCTAGAATTGTTGTTTTTCTTCTCTTCGATCTCCTGTTGGATTTGTAGGTGTTCAGAATGGTTTGATAGGCTATCTAGCTGATCTCCTGCTGGCTGATGTCGTCTCAGCCTCCTACTTCTCCGCCATCTTGACTCCTCCCTCCCTGCTCTACAAATTCTAGCTGTTTTGACCTCCCTGAACTCCAGGTTCTGTCTTCTCAAATCAGCAAGTCTCTTGGGCTCTGTTTAGATTCTGCCTTTCTATGCTATAATCTGCAGGTTGCTTCCTAGATGAGAGCTGGGGCAAGTGCAGGTCTCACCTTGTCTGTTTCTCCCCATTCAGGGCTCACAGTGCTTCACTTCCTGTTATGAACATCTGAAAGCATTTGTTTCATACATTTTGTAGTTCTAGTTGTTTATGGTGGGGGCAGATTCAGATCCTAATACTCCTCCGTGGCTGAAAGTCCATCTTTTGTGTTTCTTAGCCCCTTTCACAGTTTCCATCTTCCTCTCTCCTCTTCTTAACTCTGTATCGTCATCTCCCTTTAAATGCCTATTTAACTCCTCCACTGTGTTTTAAATTTATTTTTCATTTCTAAAAATTGCATTTGCTTCTTCAGATCTGCTTGAATACTTTTTACAGTCTCCTGTTCTTTGCTCGAATGAATATACTTTGAAACCTTTATTTTATTTCTCTTCACCTCATAATTCCAATGTCTGATGTTTTCTAGGACTGGCTTTGCTATTTGTCTTGACTTGCTAATTCTTACTCATAGTCCCTTACTTCCCATGGTTATGGGGGTTGGGGTGTTTATTTTTATGTTTATTGAATTCCTACATGTAGGAATTCTTTGAGGGATGGATTAAAGTTTCAGTTCTCTAAATAGGATTTATATTTGACTCTGCTACACTGTTGAAGATGCTTGAAGAACCCTCAGGACCACTCTGAAATTTTCCACTTGAGGGGTTCATAATAATGTAGAGTTAGGCCTTATGACTATATGAAAGCTGCTTTTGACTATCAATTTTCAGGGAGGATTGTCTTTCCCTTCATGCATTGTGCCCCCTCCCCTTTTATTTGTAAAGGAGTGGTTTCTTGTTTTCCCTTACTTCTGACAAGTTCACTGCTTTAGTCAGAAGTCTCAAGTTCAGATCTACACTTTGGACTTGCCCTAAACTTTATCTCCTATTTTTGTTCAGCCTACAGAACAAAAATCAGGCTTACCAGGGGTTAGCTGGTACCTTTAGAATAAAGTGTACATGGGAGCTCTCTTATCCTCCAGAATTCCCATATGAAGTCTCTTTGTTTTTTTTCCAGATTTCATAATTCCTTGACAGCTCAGCAGTACATTTAAAAACATGTTTTTACTTTTTATTTTTTTTTTAAGATTTTATTTATTTATTTATTAGAGCGAGCACGAGAGCACGAGCTCAGGCAGACAGAGTGGTAGGCAGAGGGAGAAACAGGCTCCCTGCCAAGCAAGGAGCCCGATGTGGGACTCGATCCCAGGATGTGGGGATCATGACCTGAGCTGAAGGCAGCCGCTTAACCAACTGAGCCACCCAGGCGTCCCATAACATGTTTTTACATTTTATCCAGCATTTTTAGTTTTTGGCAGGAGAGATATTTATGGTATTTCGTCAGTCCTACTGTTAGAGTGGAAGTCTCTCTTCTGTTTCTTAATGTGAAGAACTATGCTTATGCAAATATTACCAAGATGAAATACATCCAGCCTTTCTCTGTGAGGTCTATATAATATAAATGTGTAAGTTTTGATATAAAATATAAGTGTGTAAGTTTTGATGTGTAAGTTTATAATACCCCTGAGGATAATTTGTTTGCCATTTATAATTTGGTTTCTTTATTTGTTTGCCTTTTTATTCCCTCATGGGCTTCTTGGATATAATTCAGCGCTTGGTTTCAGTTGGACTTGATTCAAAGAATGCAGTTTGTGTTTGGGATTGGAAGAGGGGAAAAATGTTATCTATGGCTCCTGGTCACACAGATAGAGTAAGTATTCTCCATTGGGGTTTCTACTGGGTATTGGATGGGAAAAGGAGGAGAGCCAGGGGATATGTGTCCATGCTTTGTTATTACCAGATAGTTCATATGTAATTAAAAATTTAAAGTACAATCGCAAATATTCATAAAATTTTAGAATGTATATATATTGTAGTAGTACTCAAAAATAGGACTCATTCAGTATGTGAAGTGATAGCACAAAACTTTTAACCACTGTTTGCTTCGGCAAAATGATGAATTTTAAGTTATTCAGACCTCCATTTAAAAATTGAACAGCTCATGCTTAGGGTCTATGTAGTTTTATCACTGATTTGTTATATATGTATCATAATTAAAGTGAAACATGATATTGCATGTGAGAATTTGAAATTACGTCTATAATTTAAAAATTTTAGAGAGCTAACATTTTTTACTTTGAAAATTTACTAAAAATATATTCCTTATTCCAAGCTGTTTAAGTTAATATAGAAAATACTTTGTAGTCACCTTTTTAATTAAATATTGTGCTACTTTTATATATACATCAAAAACTTTATCATAAACCCTTAAAAACCTCTCATTATTTTTGTGTGTAGTAAAATTCTAATCTGAACAAGCACAGGAGATGTAGTCATTAATTCTGGAGCAGGTGGTCGGGGGGCAGTGGAATCTATGAATCTATAAAAGTTGTATAGAAAATTTTGTGTGTATTTGCACTTTGGTAAATATACTTGTCTTTTAGCAGATTCTCAAAGGGGCCTGTTACACACACATAATTTAGACAATTAAAGTGTTAGGCATATTTTGTTAGACAATTGTGTATACTTAGATCAAAGCATTTCACACTTTGGATTTAGTAAATTATTTTAAAAAATGGTACTGTCAGAATTTTTAGAGTATTTTGGTGGTTAATATTTTAAAGTTGCACAAAATCGTTTTCATGTAATCTATGTCATGGTGAGTTGTTAAAGAATATATCTTATAAATTAATGTTTATTATCACTGAAGAGAATAATTTTGTACATTTTTAAAGGTAATAAGCATCTTAGGTGATTATGCAGGTAGGCATGATAAAGACTAACAATGATTTTTTATGCTATGAAATTATTTTTCAAACATTAGTTTTTATTATTGAAGTGCATGATTCTAATGTATATTTTATTTCAGCTGGGTTTTTATTGTTTGCTCTTATAACAAAATTGGTTTGTATATATTTAGAGTTTCGGGAGAAGAACAAAGCTTGAGATCTCCATAACTTAAGTATAGGTTAGTTTTGTTTGATCCATTAACAATAAAGCTAAAAAATAAAAACAGAATTTATGCTATGAAGTAAATATTGTGATTATTTATGTAAGTAGTTCTGTATGATAGAAAGCTATAAAAATGTACTCTATTTCAAATACTTAAAGTTCTCTGTTTATAGCTATATAAGTGTTAAATGTACATTCCATTCAGTATCTTGCCTCTGTAAAAATTATGTAGGTACCTGACTCATGCCCTAGTTCTGTTGAACTATTCTTGTTACTTATAGACAAAATTCTTTTAAAAATTAAAAACAGAGGTTGTTTTGGAAAGTTCATAAAAACTAAAAAATAGTTTTTTCATACCATTTACATATTTCTCATAAAATTGTGAAATATGGGATTCTGGTTATTATTTAGTGAGGAATATTGTTTTATGATAGGTAGGGTTTGGGGGTTTTTGGTCTTTTGGATGGATTCTTAAATGATTCTGAAAATAAGTATTTTAACCATGAATCTGATTTGTTTGCAGATATTTGATATCTCTTGGGATTTGTACCAGCCAAATAAACTTGTCAGCTGTGGTGTAAAACATATCAAGGTACTAGAAGGGTCTTATTTTATAATACTCATGTATACTTACTCTCTGCTGCTAAGTACATACCACACTATTTACAACTTAGGTAGTCTTAGGATTTTGACAGTACTTATTTTTAAAATGTCAACGTTTTTAACATTCTGTTCAACCTAACAGGTATTTATTGTGTCATTACTGTATGTGAGACGCTGTAAGGGATATAGGTATGAGTAGGGAATGAATAAAACACTAGTCATAAGGGAATTTATAGTCTTGTGAAGTAGGCTTTATTGTGTTCATCTTGTCTTCTCATGTTTCACTTATAGAGTAAAATGTGAGCATAGGAAACCAAGAAAAGTAAGAGGTTTCTTTCACAGAGACAAGATGGTATGGCAGAAACATCATGGACAGAGTTGGCTTTGCCACACTTAGCACTGTTTGACCTGGGATGAGTCATGTAGCCTCGTTGAGCTTTTTTCGCATCTTAAAACTGTGTCTTATAGAATGAATTAAATAAGGCAGTATTTATTCAAGTGCTTGTCATAGTTCCTAGCACATGGTCATCTTTCCAAAAGTGTTATCTTTTATTTTGTCTATATTTACTCTCTGATTTGTCCTTAGCCTTTATAGCCACAGTTTATTTTGCTTATGAAAGCTCTGAGTTTTTTTTACAATTATAGTTCAGATTTTGAAGCCCATATAACAGTTACTGTTAAATCCCTGGTGCAGATTGGAAGTGCTTGTTTTTCTTCCATCATCTAATTTAATAGTTCCTTGTAACAGTTAATTCCTCAGTAAGATTCTGTGTTCATATTCTTTCTTTGATATGCTTGCTTCCATTCACATTTTCTCCAAAGCATATTTAGCTGCCACTGCAAGTTTGGTTTTGATATTTTGGTACTGATTTGATAATGAATAGTATTTAATATTTTTGCACAAATATTCAGTAGCAAAAGGCTCTATGTTAGGTTTCAGGTACATAGTATAAGCACTGTGAAGGTAGAAATTTTTGTTTTTTTCATCTGTGATGAACAAATGATGTTTAAAGTAGTACTTGATATAAAATACTTAATAATTATTGGAAAATTAATAAATAAACAGATCTTACTGTTTAATATTGTAAATAAAACTGGAAGTTCCATTTTCATGTTTTAAACAAACGATTTTTCTGAATTAAACTATATTTTTACTATGAGTTACACTTCTTTTCTTTTGGTAGAGTCAATGAAAAGTAGGGTAGATCTCTTTGTAGGCAATACGTGTGAGGACACTAAGTCCCAAAGATGATCTAGAACTTCCTTGTCGAGTATAGTAGCAATTAGCTACACGTAGCTATTTAAATTAATTAAAATTAAATAAAATTTAATCATTTCTCCAGTCATTCCAGTCACATTTCAAATGCTTAAGGTCCTCATGTATCCAGTGGTTACTCTATTGGACAGTATATATACAGAGAGAATATATTCATCATCACAGAAAGTTCTATTAGATGGCATTGATCTCAATTATAGAACAATAGTTCTTTACTCTGAGTGTGAAAATTATTTGGTTACCTGGGTTTGACTCTTCAGAGATTCTTTCTCCCATTTATCTTGGTGGGGGCCCAAGCATACCGTGTTTTATATTTTCTCTCAGGTGAGTCTAATGTGCAGCCAAAGTTGAGAATCACTCATCTAGATGAAAATAATAGACTGAAAGGAAGGATTTGTTGAATTTGCTGGAAAGGAAGAGAACTAGCTATCTTTGTGCACAGGAATCATGGAGCTTTTAGAATTAAAAATCATAAATTTTCATTGATTAAAAACATTCATTAGTTATTTAAATGGATAAGCATCATAACTTTTAGTTTTTTTAGGCTTCTGGTTTTAAGATCTTTAGGTCTTAAAATCTGAAAGATGAGATACAATCTGAAAGATGATTTAAGTGGTAATTAACTGAAAGATACTTTAAGTGGTAATTTACTTATTATAAAGTTGAATTTATTCTATGGGCCAAATTTCTTTGTGTAAAACTCTTCTGTATATCCTTGCCCTGTTCCATTTTTGTTTCTTTATTTCTTTCTGCAAACTATTAAAATTTACCTGAATCCACATAAAAGAACAAAAACCCTGGTCATAAAGATTTATGTTTGACTTCCTGTTTTCTCCTGAAAATGGACAAATTATTCCAAATGTGTATCTCTCTTATTTTTAAGCTTTGCAAGTAAAGGAATTGCTCAGCTTTGAAATATAAGTAAGAGCAACATTTTTTTTCCCATCTTTACTTCATCAAAGATTGAATGTTAGGTTTGGTCCTCCTTCCTATTAGTGTATGATATTTTCATTTTCATTGCTAACACATAACCAACTTTTTTACTTATCGGAGTTTCAAGTAGATTTTTTCCAGAGACCAAAGCGTAGCCTATTTTAAAAATAATCTAGTTCACCCCCCTTATTCTTACAGATAAGGATTGAAACAGTGACTTGTCTGCTATAATATAGCTACTGACAACACTAGGATGAGGATATGAACATTTGAATGCTAATGTTTCATAAGGGGATTTCTTAGGTAATTTTTAGTCTGCTGCTCTAGTATATCTTCACAGTATTAGAAATATTTTCCTTTATTTTATAAACATTCTTTGGTAATTTGATGATACTGTGTACCTTTTAGTTCTGGAGTTTATGTGGAAATGCTCTGACCCCAAAACGAGGAGTCTTTGGTAAGACTGGTGACCTTCAAACAATTTTGTGCCTGGCCTGTGCAAGAGATGAATTAACATATTCTGGTGCACTAAATGGAGATATATATGTTTGGAAAGGAATCAATCTTATAAGGACAATACAAGGAGCCCATACTGTAAGTATATTTATATATTTCAAACACTTTTAGATAACTACTTACCTTCTTATCCTAGAACAAAAGATTATATAATATAGCAGACTTTCTAGTCACTTCAGTTACTTGAAAAATGCTGTTCTAACTGAATTAACTTATCTGTTTGTTTTCAAGATTTCAATGAAGAAACATTATGCAATTAGACACATAGATATTCATTAAATTAGTATAATTAGTACCTTGTTTAAACCATTGCTCCAGTATGGTATCTTTCTCGGAGTAGTGTTGATAAAAGGCTTATTAAATTCAACAAAAGTATTCTAGGTTAACTACATTAGAGTAAAGTTAGTACTCTTTTGTTTTGTTTTAAACATTTTGAGTGGCAAATTTAATTTTTGTAATTCATGAGATTTTCACATTAAAAAGTTAACAAATCTGGGGGGGAAGAATCTGTTGTTAAAACCTTGTAGTTTTTTTTTTTTTTTGATTAAGAATTTTTAGTAATTGGGTCCCTTATATAGAGAAAGGAACTAGAGAGTGCAGAGCTGCCACATGATTACAGTAAGATCTCAAGTAGAGAAGTTATTAAATGTATTAATATGACCTATTAAATAGATAATATATCACATATTAAATATATTAAAGAACCACTTAGAATGGGACCTGCTTTGAGCAAAATGTCTGAAGACCAGAAATATTAGATTCTTTTCCACAAAGATTGCAGCACCTCATATTTTCCTCATTAGTGTATAAAAATACCAGTTTCTTCCTTGTACTCCCCAATATAGGATGTGACCACTCTTGTAAATTTTGGGTTGTTTTCTGGCTGCAAAATAGTTAACTTCTTGTTTTAGTTGTTTCCTATTTGTGAAATTTCATATATTTATTGGCTACTTGAAATTCCTTTTCTATTAATTGGTTGTTACTACCCTTTGCTCTTTTTTGTTGTCTTTGTGGTTTGATTCTCTGTATTCACTTATATATTAGGGATATTAACCCTTCAGCAGTCCTACACATTGCAGATATCTCCCCAATCTGTTTGTCTTTGCTTATGATATCTTTTCTCATATGAAAAATTGTTTTCCTTTGTGGATTTTGGGTAACCTGCCTTGCATAAAAGCTCTCTCATAGTTCAAAGTTATGTAAGTGTTCTTCTCTTTTTTAACATACTTATTCTTACATTTAGAATTTTATGTCTAGGGGTGCCTGGGTGGCTCAGTGGGTTAAAGCCTCTTCCTTCAATTCAGATCATGATCCCAGGGTTCTGGGATCGAGCCCCCCAACGGCATCCAGCTCTCTGCTCAGCAGGGAGCCTGCTTCCTCTCTCTCTCTCTGCCTGCCTCTCTCCCTACTTGTGATCTCTGTCAAATAAATAAATAAAATCTTTAGAATTTTATGTCTATAATTCATTTTTATATGTGGTGTAAGTTTAACTTTACATTATGCCCATGTCATGGACCATATATTGTTTTCCTATATATATATAATTTGTGTTTTCTGATATTCTGATGTCATATCAAACTCTTTTAAAGTGTGTTTCTACCTACACATAGATTTTCTTAAAGAGTATATATTGTTAAATTATTTTTTTTCTCTGCTAGGCAGGAATTTTTAGTATGAATGCTTGTGAAGAAGGCTTTGCTACTGGTGGCAGAGATGGCTGTATTCGTCTTTGGGATTTAACTTTTAAACCGATTACTGTGATTGATCTCAGGGAAACAGACCAGGGATACAAAGGTAATAACAAAACAAATGTCTCACTACTAGGCAAATTCTAAATGAAGCTAAGATTGTCTGCTTCTTTTAATAAATACAAATTTATGTTTTGTAAATATAAATGAGACTCAAATTTGCCCCCTCATACTGTGTGCTTTTAATTGCATTATTAAAGGTGAATTTGCCTAAAGACAGTCTATGTTTACTGTTACAACCAGGATTCTTTTGTATATCTAATGCTTATTATGATGGTACTTAGAGATGTGACAAGTGCTTGCTTAGGTAACCTTGGATTTTGAAAATATTTTACTATTAGAGTGTCAAATGTAACTATTTAGCAACTGTTGAAAATAAAGTGTGTTGAGGATTGGAGAAGGTTTTGTTCAGGGTGATTCAAATGCATATAGATGTGTTTTTCCTTCATCCAAATTTGTCAACAATTGGGAGATATTTTCTTCTTTGGGGATTTAAAAAATTGATATAATAAAACAGAATCACTATTAAAAAACCTTTTATTCACTAGTGTGGTATAGGAATAGGGTTGGAAGTTGCAGAGGTCTGTGTTTAAGCCTTATTTCAGTCACTTACTAGGTGTATGACCTTGGGCTACATATTTAATCTCATCCATAAGTGAGAATAACTATCTCATAGGATTAAATGAGCTAATTTAATATATGTAAAATGTTTAAAAGTGTCTGGCACATAATAATCATCCAGTAAATGTTAACTGTTATGTTATTTTCATTAGTTTTGCTGAGCATTATTGTACCTTAAAGTCTGCAAAATAATTTGACACTTTTTCTTATTTGGCCCTCACAAGAACATTGTGAAGTCCATAGCACCTTTACGTTGGCCACATTATACAAATGAGAAAACAGAAGCACTAGCTTTCCTGAGGTTACAAAAGGGATTGTGGAATATAGAGTAGAAGTCTCTCTTTCTAATGATTTTATGAGCAGATGGAAGAAGTGAAATGTAGACACATGAAAAGTCAGATTATTATAAGAAAAAAAAATACATTCTATAAAGGTAGTTCCTGAATAGTTGCTTTTTGTATTGTGGAGACTGTGTTATAAGACCTTGGCTGAAGAAGTGGTCAGACTATGACTGAAATTCTATAAGAAGTAAGAAGAATGTATGTCCTGAAGGATGTCTAGAAATTAGGTATATCATATCATTTGCTATGTGGGCGTATCATTCCATATAGCAAACAACATGCATAATTGAAGAAAATGTGTGGATCAAAGACTTACAGATTCCTTTTACCTTACATCTAAGGTATAAAAGGTACAAAAATTAATTTAGTAGATTGGCATTATATCATGACAGATTTATCTTAAATACAATTTACTTTTGATTAGGGTTGTCTGTGAGGAGTGTTTGTTGGCGAGGTGACCATATTCTAGTTGGAACACAGGACAGTGAAATTTTCGAAATTGTGGTGCATGAAAGAAATAAACCTTTCCTAATTATGCAAGGACATTGTGAAGGTGAACTTTGGGCACTTGCTGTCCATCCTACAAAACCTTTGGCTGTGACTGGAAGTGATGATCGTTCAGTCAGGTAAGCAAATTAAAACGTAATTGCATGGACTGGAATTTGTCCTTAGAGAAACATAACAAAAACTGAATAAAAAAACTTCAATTTAAATATTAGCAGCTTAAAATATAACAAATGAGCATAATTAATAGGTACTTAGTAGAGTTAACAATTTATAAGATTTTTTCTCTTAGTAAGTTGGAGTTAGCTACATATCAAAATGTATACAGCTATTCTGTCTTTTTATTTATTTATTTTTTTTTTTTTAAAGATTTTATTTATTTGACAGAGAGATCTCAAGTAGGCAGAGAGGCAGGCAGAGAGAGGGGGAAGCAGGCTCCCTGCCAAGCAGAGAGCCTGATGTGGGGCTCGATGCCAGGACCCTGGGATCACGACCTGAGCCGAAGGCAGAGGCCTAACCTGCTGAGCCACCCAGGCGCTCCTATTTTTGTCTTTTTAATAACCATATAATATTCCACTGTATGGAATGGCTCATGGAATATTATATGGAATTTTATATGGCTCAGTCAGTTAAGTGTCTACCTTTAGCACAGGTCATGATCTCAGGGTCCTGGGGTCATGCCCCATGTCAGACTCCCTGCTCAGTGGGGAGTCTGCTTCTCCATCTGCCCTCCCCCCACACTTGAACACTCTCTCTCTCTCTCTTTCTCTCTCTCAAAAATCTTTTTAAAAATTCCATTGCATGGATAAACTGTAATTTATTCGACTGAATCATTTTTTAAAATTATAGTTGACATACAGTATTACATTAGTTTCAGATGTACAACATAGTGATTCAACAATTATATACTTTACAAGATGCTCTCCACAATGGCTATAGTTATCCTCTGTCACCACACAGAGTTATTATAATTTTGACTATATTCTTCGCAAACTGGTGCAGGTACTCTGGAAAACAGTATGTAGGTTCCTCAAAAAGCTAAAAGTATGAACTTCCCTGTGACCCAGGATTTGCATTACTAGGTATTTATCCAAAGGATACAAAAATATTGATTTGAAAGGGTATAGGCACCTAATGTTTATAGCAGCACTATCAAAAGCAGCCAAATTATATAAAGAACCCACATCTCCATTGACTGATGAATGGATAAAAAAGATGTGTATATATGTATATATACTCACATATACATACATATCTATGCATACAAATACACACGGGAATATTACTCAGCCATCAAAAAGAATGAAATCCTTCCATTTGCAACAATGTGGATAGAACAAAAATATATTAAGTGAAATAAGTCAGAGAAAGACAAATACCATATGATTTTACTCAAGTGGAACTTAAGAAACAAAGTAGATGAATGTAAAGGAAAAGAAGGAAAAATAAAATAAGATAAAAACAGAGGGAAGCAAACCATAAGAAACTTTTTGTTTTTAAGATTTTTATTTATTTGTTTGTTAGAGAGAGAGAGCGAGCACAGGCAGACAGAGAGGTAGGCAGAGGCAGAGGGAGAAGCAGGCTCCCTGCCGAGCAAGGAGCCCGATGTGGGACTCGATCCCAGGACGCTGGGATCATGACCTGAGCCGAAGGCAGCCGCTTAACCAACTGAGCCACCCAGGCGTCCCAGAAACTCTTAACTATACAGAACAAACTGAGGGTCGCTGGAGGGGAGGTAGGTCAGTGGATGGGTTAAATGGGTGATGGGCATTAAGGAGGACACTTGTGATGAGCACTGGGTGTTATGTGTAAGTGATGAATCACTGAGTTCTGCTGAAATCAATACTACACTATATGTTAACTAACTTGAATTTAAATCTTGGAAGTAAAAAAAAATAAATGGGTCAGCCAAGAAATCAAAGAGGAAATTAAAAAATTCATGGAGACAAATGAAAATGAAAACACAACGGTCCAAAGCCTTTGGGCTGCAGCAAAAGCAGTTTTAAGAACGAAGTTTATAACAATATAGGCCTCCCTCAAGAAGCAAGAACAGACTCTACCCATACTCCTAAAGGAGTTAGAGAAAAACACAACCCAAATCCATTAAAAAGAAGGAAATGACAAAGATTAGAGCAGAAATAAATGATACAGAAACTAAAGAAACAGTAGAATGGATCAGTGAAACCAGGAGCTAGTTCTTTGAAAAAATTAACAAAATTGATAAACCTCCAGCCAGACTCATCAAAAAGAAAAAAAGAGAAAAAGAAAGGACTCAAACAAAATCAGAAATGAAAGAGGAGAGGTAAAAACAGACACCACTTGCAGAAATGCAAAAGATTATAAGAGAATAGTATGAAAAATAATATGCCAACAAACTGGACAATATAGAAGAAATGGATAAATTCCTGGAAACATGAAACTGACCGAAACTGAAACAGAAGAAATAGAAGATTTGAAGAGACTGATGACCAGCAGTGAGATTGAATCAGTAATCCAAAAACACCCAACAAACAAAAGTCCAGAGGCTTCACAGGTGAATTCATCAAACACTTAAAGAAGAGTTAATGCCTATTCTTCTCAAACTTTTCCAAAAAAGTATTAGAGGAAAGAAAACTTCTGAATTCATTCAGTGAGGCCAGCATTACCCTTGTACCAAAACCATGTAAAGAGTCCACAAACAGGCCAGTATCTCTGATGAACACAGGTGTGATAATCCTGAATAAAATATTAGCGATCCAAATCCAATAATGCATTAAAAAAATCATTCACCATAGTCAGGTGGGGTTTATTCCTGGGGTGCAAGGATGATTCAGTATTTGCAAATCAGTGTGATAAATCACATCAATAACAGGATAAATAACAGAAGATCTGCATCTATTTTAATAGATACAGAAAAAGCATTTGGCAAAGTAGAACATTCATGTTGGAAACTCTCAGAGTAGGCTTAGAGGGAACATGCTTCAACATAATAAAGACCATATATGAAAAACCCACAGCTAACATCATACTCCATGGGGGAAAACAGAGCTTTTCCCCTAAGATCAGGAAGAAGACAAGGATGTTCACACTCACCACTTTTATTCAACATAGAACTGGAAGTCCTAGACAGGAATCAGACAAGAGAAAGGAATAAAAGGGATCCATATTGGTAAGGAAGAAGTAAAACTTTCACTCTTTGCAGATGATGTGATATTATATATAGAAAATTGTAAATACTCTACAAAAAAACTGCTAGTGAACTGATTAGTGAATACAGGAAGCTTACAAAAAATATCTAGGAATAATCTGAACCAAAGAGGTAAGAAACTGCTACTCTGAAAACTATAAAACTTGGATAAAAGAAATTGAAGGTGACACAAAGAAATGGAAGGACATTTCATGCTTGTTGATTAGAAGAACAAATATTGTTAAAATGTTTATACTACCCAAACTAATCTACAGATTTAATGCAATCCCTACATAGATAACATTTTTCATTTTTCACAGAATTAGTGTAAATAACTTTTCACAGAATTAGCATAAATAATCCTAAAATTTTTATGGAACCACAAAAGAACCCAAATACCCAAAGAAATTTTGAAAAAGAAAAAAACTGGAGCTATCACAATTCTGGACTTCAAGTTATATTGTAAATCTATCGGAATCAATACAGTATGTTTCTGGCACAAAAATAGACACATACATCAATGGAACAGAATAGAAAGCCCAGAAATAAACCCTCAGTTATATGATCAATTTATCTTCAATCAAGGAGGCAAGAATATACTATGGGAAAAAAGTCTCTTCAACAAATGGTGATGGGAAAACTGGACAGTGACATTTAAAATAATGAAACTGCTTTCTTATACCACACACAGAAACAAACTCAAAATAGATTAAAGACCTAAATGTAAGACCTGAAACTATAAAAATCCTAGAAGAGTGCAGGCAGTAATATCTCTAATATTGGCCACAACATCTTTCTAGATATGTCTCCTGAGGCAAGGGAAACAAAAGCAAAAATAAGCTATTGTGACTACATCAAAATAAAGAGCTTCTGCACAGCAAAGGAAACAACCAAAAAAACTAAAAGACAACCTACTGAATGGGAGAAGATATCTGCAAATGACATATCCTTTAAAGGGCTAGTATCAAATACATATAAAGAACTCCTACAACTCATCAAGGAAAAAAATAATGCAGTTAAAAAATAGGCAAGAGTTGGGAACAGACATTTCTCCAAAGAAGACATCCAGATGGCCAACAGAAACATGAAAAATATGCTCAACATCACTCATTGTCAGGGCAATGCAAATGAAAACCACAATGAGATATCCTCGCACAGCTGTCAGAATGGCTAAAATAAAAAACAAAAGAAAGAAGTGTTGACAAGGATGTGGAGAAATGGAACCCTTGTGCACTGGGAATGCAAACTGCTGCCACTACTCTGGAAAACAATAAAGGTTCCTGAAAAAAATAAATTACCCTACTATCTAGTAATTGCTCTGCTGGGTATTTACCCAAAGAATTTAAAAAACACTAATTCATGGGGATATGTGCACTCTTTTGTTGTTATTGTCACATTATTTACAATGGCCAAGTTATGGAAGCAACCTAAGTGTGTACCTCAATAGATGAATGGATAAGAAGTGGTATGTACATACAATAGAATATTATTCAGCCCATAAAAAATGAGACAATGCCATTTGCAACAACATGGATGGATCTATAGACTATAATGCTGAACAAAATAAGCCAATCAGAGAAAGATACCATGTGCTTTCACTCGTATGTAGAATTTAAGAAAAAAGAAATTAACAAAGTGAGAAAAAAAAAAGACAAACCAAAAATAGACTCTAACCCTATAGAGAACATATGGTTACCAGAGGGGAAGTGGATGGGGAGAATGGGTAAAATAGGTGAATGGGATTAAGAGTACAGTTACCTTGAATGAGCACTGAGTAATATATGGAATTGTTGAATCACTGTTTTGTGCACCTGAAACAAATACAACACTGAGTGTTAACTACACTGAAATAAAAATAAAAATAAAAACATAATATTCATAGGTATGTACTTATTGCCATTTTGTTGTTTTCTGGTTGTTTTTAGTTCTTTGTTCTCTTTTTCTCTTGCTCTGTGCACATGTGGTTTGATAACTTTCTTTAGTGTTATGCTTAGATTCCTTTTTTGTTATTTTTTATGTATCTATTATAGGTTTTTGGTTTGTGGTTATCATGAGGTTTGAGTATAGCGTCTTAATATATAGCACTGTATATTAAGTTGGTGGTCACTTAAGTTTGAACCTATCCTGAAAGCACTGCCTGGGTGGCTCAGTTGATTAACGTCAGAGTCAGTGTCAGCTCAGGTCTTGATCTCAGGGTTGTGAGGTCAAGCCCCAAGTTGGGGTCTAGGCTGGGCGTGGAGCCTACTTAATAAATAAATAAAAGCTCTTCATATTTATTTCCCCTTCCATATTTTGTGTATGATGTCATATTTTACATCTTTCTATTCTGTGTCCCTTACCTAATTTTTGTAGATATAATTGATTTTACTACTTTTATCTTTTAACCCTATCATTAGTTTTATAAATGATTGGTATCCTACCTTTATTTTGTGTTTGTTTTTACCAGTGAAAATTTTTTGTTTCATAATATTTGTCCAGCCATGTTCTTTTCTGCTTAAAGAAGTCCCATAACCTTTCTTGTAAGGCTGGCTTAGTGGTAATGAGCTCCTTTAACTTTTGTTTGTCTGGGTAACTCTTTCTCTCTTCAGTTCTGAATAATAATCTTGCCTGGTAGATTATTTTTGGCTTTAGGTTTCTTCCTTTCAGCACGTTGAATGTATCGTGCCATTCTCTTCTGGCCTGCAAAGTTTCTGCTGAAAAGTCAACTAATTTCCTTATGGGGTTTCTCCTGTATTTAACTAGTTGGTTTTCTCATACTGCTTTTAAGATTCCCTCTTGTTTTAACTTTTACCATTTTAATTATTATGTGTCTTGGTATAGACTTCTTGGGTTCAACTTGTCTGGGACTCTCTCTGCTTCCTTGACCTGGATGTCTGTTCTTTTACTTGGGTTAAAGGAGTGTTCAACTGTTATTTCTTCAAACGAGTCTTATGCCCTTTACTCTCTTTCTCCTCCTTTTGGGACCCCTGTAGTGCAGATATTAGTATGCTTGATGTTGCAGGGGTCCTTACCTGTCTTCATTTTTTTAAAACTCTTTTTTTCTCTTTTGCTTTTCAGCTTCAGTGGTTTCCATGACCCAGATTACTGATCTTCCAGATTATTGATCCTTTCTTCTGCATCCTCTGATCTGCTCTTGCTTTCCTTTAGGTTTGGGGTTTGTTTGTTTGTTTGTTTGTTTTGTTTTGTTTTTGTTTTTTCAGTTACTGTATTCTTCAGCTCTGGTTGTTTTTTCTTTATATTTTCTCCTTGTTGAAGTTCTCAACAAGTTCATCCAGTCTGGTGCTCATCTTTATGGCCATTAGTTTGAACACTCTGTCAGGAAGATTGTTTTCTTTCATTTTGTTCTTTTTCTGAGATTTTGTCTCATTCTTTCATTTGGCACATATTCCTATTCCTTTGTCTTACTTTATCTGACTCCCTGTGTTTATATATTAGGTAGTTCATCTACATTTCCTGGTCTACACAGTGACCTTAAGTACAAGGTGTCGTGCAGAGCCCAGTAGTGTAATCTCCCATGGTTACCAGAACCAGGTGCCGCAGGTGTATCCTCTGTGTGGGCTGTGTGCACCCTCTTGTGATAGGGCCACAACTGATGTGGGAATGCTGGTGGGTGGGGCTGGCCACCTTTCCTGGTGCAAAAATCATTTTGAAGGGGCACTTGTGTGGCCTAGGCTGGCAGGGTGGTTGTCACTTTGGGGAGACATCAGCCCTGACTGAGGTTGTTTACCAGGTGTGGTAGAATGGGAGTCACTTTGGAGAGGCATTTGCCAGGGCAGGTAGGTTGGGTGACGTGGGTCCATAGGGCAAGCCCACTTCAGGGCAAGTAGTACTAGCAAGATAAATATAGAATGTCAGCTAGACTTAAGGAGGGCAAGAGAATGGTACCTGCTAGTACTTCCATTACCAGAGAAAGCTCCTACAGATTCCTGCCCCTCCAACATGCACCAAAAGTTAAGAAAAGTCTCTTTCGGAGAGACTTTTCAAACTACGGCTGCTTCACTGGGTCTCTGACCAAGTGATAAAGTGTGCTGGTCCCTTAAAGAGCTATCTTGAGTCCCAGTAACCCTCTGGCTCTCCTGGAGTTAAGTCTTGCTGATTTTCAAAGCTGTTGGAGTTAAGCCCCGATTATTTTCAAAGCCCAACATTACAGGAGCTCATCTTTCCAGTGTAGGTACCTAGGGCCTAGGGTACATGATGTGGGGTTTGATCCCTTGCTCCTCAGGGTGGACCTCTGTATGTGCAATATTCCTCCTGCTTATGGGTCCTTATGCTGGGGCTGTGGTATCTGACCACGTCTCTTGTCCTCCAACCCTTCTCATTTTGGCTGCTGCTTTGTGTTGTTGGCTGTAGTTGATCTGTTTTGCTCATCTTCAGGTTGTTTTCAGAGTGACTTGCATTATATATAACTGTTGCTTCCGGGTATACATGGCAGGAAGTGACCTCAGAATTCTCCTGTTCTACTATCTCCCTAGTCCATTATTATTAATTTTTTTTATTTGTCAGAGAGGGTGAGCACAGGCAGACAGAGTGACAGGCAGAGGCAGAGGGAGAAGCAGGCTCCCCGCCGAGCAAGGAGCCCGATGCGGGACTCCATCCCAGGATGCTGGGATCATGACCTGAGCCGAAGGCAGCTGCTTAACCAGCTGAGCCACCCAGGCATCCCTCCCTAGTCCATTATTGATAAGACTTTAGGTTCTTCCAGTTTTATGCTATTAGATACAATGCTTACAATGAATACTCTTTTATCTATGCTATTGTATACATGTGTAAATATGCATATCTCTTTGGTAACTTCTGAGTATTCAAATGATATATGCTTTTAAATTTTGATAGATAATGCCTTATAGAAAGGTAATAACAATTTATATACCTGTCAGCAGTGCATAACAGTGCCTGTTTTCCCATACACTTGGCAGCCCTGATTATTATCCCAAAAGGTAAGAAGTGATTTCCTGGGGCGCCTGGGTGGCTCAGTCGTTAAGTGTCTGCCTTCAGTTCAGGTCATGATCAGCCCCTGCATCAGGCTATCTGCTTGGTGGGATGCCTGCTTCTCCTACTCCCCCTGCTTGTGTTCCCTCTCTTGCTGTGTCTCTCTCTGCCAAATAAATAAAATCTTTAAAAAAATTTTTTTAAAAATCCATTTAAAAGTGATATAAAAATATGTAGTGGGCATGAAATACATTAAGTAAATGGTATAGCTCACAATAGTGTAGTTCTGCTTTGTCCAGCACAATAGCCAGTGACCACATGAGCACCTGAAATGTGGCTAGTCTGAAATGAGGTGTGCAGTAAGTGAAGAATCAGCATGGAAAAAAATGTAAACTATCTCCTTGATAATTTTTATTTATTTTTATTGATATAATTTTATATTGATATATTAGTTGATAATACTTTGGGCATATTCAAATTTCACTTTTTCCTTGGTACTTACCAAATTTTTACTTTTTACTTTTATTTTTTAGTAACAACTATGTATGTTTAAAGTGTACAGCATAATGTGGTCTATACAATAATGTTCTGACATACATATACAGAGCAAAATGATTACTACATACTCATTCACATACTAATCTCTCTCTGTCAAATCTATTAAAAAGTGATTTCCTATACAAATCAAAACCACAATGAGATACCACCTCACACCAGTCAGAATGGCTAAAATTAACAAGTCAGGAAATGACAGATACTGGTGAGGATGTGGAGAAAGGGGAACCCTCCTACACTGTTGGTGGGAATGCAAGCTGGTGCAACAACTCTGGAAAACAGCATGGAGGTTCCTCAAAAAATTGAAAATAGAGCTACTTTATGACCCAGCAATTGCACTACTGGGTATTTACCCTAAAAATACAAGCATAGTGATCCGAAAGGGCACATGCACCCGAATGTTTATAGCAGCAATGTCCACAATAGCCAAGTTATGGAAAGAACCTAGCTGTCCATCAACAGATGAATGGATAAAGAAGATGTGGTGTATATATATACAATGGAATACTATGCAGCCATCAAAAGAAATGAAATCTTACCATTTGCAACAACATGGATGGAACTAGAGGGTATTATGCTTAGTGAAATAAGTCAATCGGAGAAAGACAACTATCATATGATCTCCCTGATATGAGGAAGTGGAGATGCAATGGCGGTGGGGGTTAAGGGGGTAGGAAAAGAATAAATGAAACAAGATGGGATCAGGAGGGAGACAAACCAAAAGAGAATCTTAATGTCATAAAACAAACTGAGCGGGGGGTTGGGAGAGGGTGGTGGGGTTACATTATATGTTTAAATTAAAATAAAAAATAAAAAAAAATTAAAGTAAAATTCAAACATTTTTTTAAAAAAAGTGAGGGGCGCCTGGGTGGCTCAGTGGGTTAAGGCCGCTGCCTTCGGCTCGGGTCATGATCCCAGGGTCGTGGGATCGAGCCCCATATCGGGCTCTCTGCAGACAGCCTGCTTCTTCCTCTCTCTCTCTGCCTCTCTGCCTGCTTGTGATCTCTGTCTGTCAAATGAATAAATAAAAAATATTTAAAAAAAATAAAAAATTTAAAAAAAGTGATTTCCTGTTATATTGTGAAAACATGCTTTTCTCTCCAGTTGAGGTGTGTTGAGTATGTTTACATATGGTTAGAGGACATTTGTATTTCCTTTGATCTGTTGAAGCTCTTTGATTTCTGTTCATTGTTCTTTCTCTAATTATTTTAAAATATCTAATATTTGTCTACATTTCATAGAAATTAGCTCATTGTCTATGATAGTGGTTCTCAGTGTGGTGCTTGGACCAGCATCATCAGTATTCCTTGTAAGAAATGCAAATTCTCATGCATAAAGTTATCCAGGACCGAGTATCAGAAATTCATCAATTCGTGGTTTGATAAGTCTTCCAAGTGGAGGTGATGTATACTAAATTTTAAGAACTGCTGGTCAGTTATATGTGTTGAGATATTTTATACACTTTGTCTTTTTTTTTTTTTTTTCACCATTTCATCTGTAAATGTTTTGTGTAAAAGGTAACTTTAAATATCACCACAGTACTATTTTCACAGAGCATTCCTTTGGCTTCTTTGAGTTAGGCTCCAAAGAATGTACATATACAGCAGTTGTTGATGTGTCCTTTAAATCTTGTATTCTGTAGCTTCCTTCCTCCTTCCCTCCTTTTTTTTCTTGTAATTTTGTTGTTGAAGAAACTAAGTATTTGTCCTCCAGAGTTCCCCACATTCTGGATTTGGCTAGTTGCACTTCCATGTATTTTAATACATTCTCTCTTCCCTGTATTGTATAAACTGATAAGTAGATCTAGAGATTTGATGAGATGCAGTTATGAATTTTCACCAAGAATATTTCTTGATGGTAATTTGTATCTCTGTTTGGTGATATCTAACATGTAATCTCTTTTTAAAATCATATTAGCAGCCATTGATGGTTATTATCTAGATGAGTGTTTCTTAACCTTTTTTATAATTATTGCTTTCCTAATGAGAATGTTTAGATTTTTTTTCCCAAATCACATCCCCTTCACATGAAATTTCAAGTAAATGGTATAGCTCACCACAAAAAAAGTACATATCTGTTTTTGTACTACGGTCCAAGAGAGAGTTACAAACCATTATAATATTTAAAATTTTCATTCCTGAGAACTAATTTTTAGCCCCCTTTGGGGCAGTATTGCTCCTGTCAAGAACCCGTGACCTAGATCTTTTTTAATTTTTTTTTTTATTATTATTAGAGAGCGCGAGCACAGGCAGACAGAGAGGCAGGCAGAGGCAGAGGGAGAAGCAGGCTCCCTGCCGAGCAAGGAGCCCGATGTGGGACTCGATCCCAGGACGCTGGGATCATGACCTGAGCCGAAGGCAGCCGCTTAACCAACTGAGCCACCCAGGCGTCCCTATTAAGAGTTTCATATAGTGGTATTTTAGCTTCACTCATATTCGTTTGTTAGCTGTCATATTCCTATAAAAAGAATTTCTCTTCATCAACAATTTGCTTATCCTGGATGCAGTTTGTACAGAAAAACAGGAAAGTATTTCTTTGCCATTTACTAGTTTAAAACATAGTTGGCTCCCTGGAATGCTTTGTATGATCTATTCACATTTCTTGCCATTTTTTGTAGAGTTATAGATTATTTCCTCCTTTATTTTTAGCAGGCTTTTTTATGTTATGGATATTAACTCTTTCTGATGTAAGTTGCAAATAATTTTCACCAATTTCTTTCTCTCTCTCTCTCTCTCTCTTTCACTGCTTTTGGCACACAATACTTTTGCTGTTGTTTTGTTTTATGAACTTAATATTTTCTTTTATGACTTCTGAGCTTTCTATCAAAAATCTTCTGCAGAGTTAAAAAAGAAGTTTTTAATATATGCTTCTGTATCCTAATGGCTTTATTTTTTTAAATTTACTTCAAGAAATGAGGTGGGATACAACCTAATTCTTTCCAGATAACACTGATTTTTAAAATGATAATGTTAATCAGTCATGCTGTCATTGTGCTACTCAGTTTTCTGGGAACGGGAGATGCCATAGCTCTGTGTCCACCTGGAAATTTAGTGTGGGGCCACACTTAACCCATGTGCTTTGCTAGGAACTATCTTATAGTTCATTTTAGGAGAACTGCTATTACCAGTTGCTGCATAGCTGTTGAAAAAAGGCAACTGATCTTTTTAAAAGTTATTCATCAGATTCTGTTTCTGCTTTTGGTGGCTAAGTAATTTGGAAGGAACTCACATTAAAAACAACTAAAAATGCTGGTTAAAATGTAAGATCTTCAAAGAACAGTCAAGATATTAAAGATCTACTAACCAAATTGTGAAAGAAAATGGGAATTTAGGAGCACCAGTGGGCCAATGCCACTTTGCCCTGGGGGCATTTTTCTTCCTTTGAGTAAACTTGGGCTTTGTCTGTGGCTTTCTCCTAGGGCAAGGGGGCAGATGTCAAGATCCAGGGCCCATCCAAGGAGAGTAGGTCAGCATACTCTACTAGAACACTGGGCTCTGAAGAAAATAATCCCCTGCAAATTTGTGTGGGAATAGAAATCTTAATTCAAGTTTTAGTAGCACAGGAAGAGTAGTGTAAAACTGCTTGATTATGTTATTTAAACAGCATTAGCTCTGGGGCACCTGGATCTGCCTTGGGCCCAGGTCCTGGGATCAAGTCCTGCCTCAGGCTGCTCCTCCCTCTCCCTCTGCATGCTGCTCCTCCTGCTTGTGCTCGCTCTCTCTCTCTCTCTCTCTCTCTGTCAAATGGATAAATTAAAAAAAAAAAAAGAACAACATTAGTTCTTGGTCCAGATAACTTTACCACAGTGTAAGTTTTATATGTGAGTGCTGCTTTTGCCTTATAGTTTTAGATTGAATTCATTAAGACACAATATCAAACATGCATGAAAGCTAATTTCCAAAGCTCCTAGTTGTTAAGGGCAGTTATGGTTCAGAAGAATTTCATTCTTGACTTTGAGATCAGCAAAGCACAATAAAATTTTACCACTGTTAAGCCATTAACTGCTGTGTGGTACAGCAAGTCAGTTTTTTGAACATCTGTTCCTGACAAAACTTCAGAACTAACAATGATAATATCCCCCAAATCAAATGATGTTCATCATTAACATTATTGGTTCATAAACATTCAGTTTTGTGTTTTGTTTTTCAAAATACTTGCTGAAGAATAATACAATAAATAATCATGGGCTTTTTAAACACCTTACATTTTTACAGTTTTTGTAAATTTGCCTAGGCCTTTAAAAAATTTTTTTTAAAAAACATATAATGTATTATTAGCCCCAGGGGTATAGGTCTGTGAATCCTAGGCCATTTTTTTCTATCCATGTTTTTCAACACCATCTAATTCCACCCTACACTGTATTGGTTTGATTCTTTCTCACTTATGTCTTTAAAAACATTCTAGGCTATAATTATTCCACACCAACTAGTCATAGAAGCT
Organism: Taxidea taxus jeffersonii; assembly: GCA_003697995.1. Classification (NCBI taxonomy): domain Eukaryota; kingdom Metazoa; phylum Chordata; class Mammalia; order Carnivora; family Mustelidae; genus Taxidea; species Taxidea taxus. The sequence continues at coordinate 89,740 of ML104692.1, read as the reverse complement.
AATTCTTCATCACTTCAAACTTGGCATGGACTCCTTGAATAAACAATTGAGTAATACTGATAACATCTGTTGACTCATTACAATCCAAGGAAACCATTCAACATTATTTATCTTGTTTAATTAACTGTTGGTGGTTTTCCCCAAACCCTCAACTTTTTGAGAAACTGTTCTCACTTTAAAGGCTAATAATCTTAAATTTATTTTCTCTGGACACATTTTTTAGCCACTGCAATTTAAAATGATGTAGTTAATCCATTACCAATAAGTAGCTTTCCTTGTTTAGCTAACGTTAGACACTTCCTTTTGTTGACATCTCATTTTAATGTTTAAATTCTAATTTTTCTGATCATTGCCTTCCTGTAAGAGATATTGTAAGGAATACTCAGTCTAGTAATGTTCATCTATATCTGTATTTTTTAGGGCAAGTATACTGTCATTGCATAAGAAATGCAGTGCTTTACTCTCTCATTCAATAACTATCATTTATATTCCACTATGCCTTAAAAATGCAAAATTTGAAGTTTACTTTTCTCTTTTTCTCCTCGTTTTGACACAATATGTGTATGTAGTAAACACACCTAGAACTTGAAATTCTATCAGTTGTGCCCCTGCAATTTGTAGTGTGTGAAAGAAGCAGTGCAAAGTGATATGATTGTTGCATACTGTTTGCCATACCTTTTCAACAACTGTACTTTGCCTCTGTAGTATGAAAGCAGCCATAGATAATGTGTAAACAAAAAGTGTGTCTGTGCTTCCATGAAACCTGATGTACGGACACTAAGATTTGAATTTCCTATAATTCTCTCATGTCTCTAAATATTTTTTTCAACCATTTAAAAATGTGAAAACTGTTCTTAGCTTTCCAAACTGTACAAAAACAGGTGGTGGTTCCAGTTTGGCCACAGGCTATGGTTTGCTGACTCCTGCAGTAGAGCATTAAAAGTCTTTGGTAAATATATTTATTGTTGAAATATAGAAAGTTTTCCTTTGGAATCAGGAAAAAGACAGTGATGTCCACTTTCCCCATTGTATTTGTCACCATTATATTTAACTATGGAAGTCTTTGTCAGTACAATATGGCTAAATATATATTTATAATACATTTATATATAGATACTTGGAAAGGAAGAACCAATTCATTTGCTGATATAATTATATATGTAGAAAATCAAAAGGAAAATACAGAGAAATTATTAGAATTTTTTAACAAATTTCCTATCTAAAATATAATATACAAAACCATTTTTCCCACAAAACATCAACAAATAGATTTTTTTTAAAAAGATGCTGCTATAGCAATGTCCACAATAGCCAAACTATGAAAAGAACCTAGATGTCCATCAACAGATGAATGGATAAAGATGTGTATACACACACACACATATACATACATGGAATACTATGCAGCCATCAAAAATGAAATCTTGCCATTTGCAACCACATGGGTGGAACTAGAGGGTATTATGCTGAGTGAAATAAGTCAATCAGAAAAAGACAATTATATGGTCTCTCTGGTAGGAGGAATTTGAGAGGCAGGGCAGGGGTTTGTTGGGGGTAGTGAAGGAAAAAAATGTAACAAGATTGGATCGAGAGAGAGACAAACCATAAGAGACTCTTAATCTCACAAAACAAACTGAGAGTTGCTGGGGGTTGGGGGGTAGGGATAGGGTGGCTGGATTATGGACATTGGGGAGGGTATGTGCTATGATGAGTGCTGTGAAATGTGTAAGCCTGATGATTCACAGACCTATACTCCCGGGGCAAATAATACATTATATGTTAATAAAAATAATTTTTTAAAAAAGAGACTGCTATAAAAACATTTGAAAATATAGTTTTGCCAATCTTTTCTTAACCTTTTGGGGTAGATATCTGTTCATTAAGATGCAGCACTCGTTTTTATATTATCTGTATTTAGATTTCCTCCTAAGTACTATTTCAGCTGAATTCCACATGTTTTGATATGAAATTTTTTATTATGACTTCAAAATATTTTCATTAATTTTTTTCTTTGTCCTTTGGGTTATTTAAAAGTATAATTTTTAATTTTCAAACAGTCGGCATTTTCTACTTTCTGTTATAGATTTCTAACATTAGAGTGTGGAACAAATTGAATTTGCATAGTCTTAAGTGTTACTTTTAAATTAAAAGACTATATATATATAGAGAGAGAGTATATACTGTATACCGCTATATATACACACACACACACACATATATATTATATACCATATAACACTATATAGTGTGTGTGTGTGTATATATGTCCCCTTTGATCAGGGTAGAAATCATCCACCTAAAGTAAATGATTGGAAAAAACTGATGTCATTACACTGTTTTAAAAATAAAAGATTCTAGAGGCAACTGGGTGGCTCAATCAATTAGGTGTCTGACTCTTAGTTTTGGCTCAGATCATGATCTCATGGGTCGTGGAATCAAGCCCCATCTTGGGCTTCCCACTCAGTTGGGAGTCTGCTTGGAATTCTTTCCCTCTCACTCACACTCTTTTTCTCTCTCTCGAATAAATCTTAAAAAAACAGATTTTATAAACTCTTGTCTTTTAAAGTATGAATAGTATTCCTTTTCTCATAGATTAGAATTCCTTGCCAGAAAGCATGTAGTTAAAAATATGTTGATATTACTTTCTTAGATGATAATTTTAACAAAAATCTTTTCATAGAGTTCATCATTTTTAAGCATACATTAGTTAATTATTTTATTTTAATTAAATGTTACAGGATATGGAGCCTAGTAGATCATGCACTAATAGCAAGGTGTAATATGGAAGAACCAATTCGTTGTGCAGCTGTAAATGTAGATGGAATCCATCTTGCCCTTGGAATGAAGGATGGCTCATTCACTGTACTTAGAGTAAGGTATGGTATTGGGATAGAAACAGTAAATTTCTTTTAAGTGATAATTTACAATAGTCATTGTTTTTACCTATTTCATTTTCACTCTCCTTTCATATTAACATATATGTAGACAGATGTTTCAGATATTTTATTAAATACTAAATATACAAAAAATGACTTTGTTGGAAAATTGTTAACTCAAAAACCTTGGCTTTGGGGCTTAAGAATGCTTAGTGGAGGGGCGCCTGGGTGGCTCAGTGGGTTAAAGCCCCTGCCTTCGGCTCAGATCATGATCCCAGGGTCCTGGGATCGAGTCCCGCATCGGGTTCTCTGCTCAGCAGGGATCCTGCTTCCCGCCCCCCACCCTCACCTGCCTCTCTGCCTACTTGTGATCTCTTTCTGTCAAATAAATAAATAAATTCTTAAAAAAAAAAAAAGAATGCTTAGTGGATTAATGGCTAATATTTTGAACTATGAATTTGGGTTTTGACCTCCATTCCTTGGTAGTATTGACTTTTAGTAATGATCCTCTGCCATTGGTGAAAGGGGGTGGTGGTGACCTTGAGGCCATTAAAAATAGGTGAAAGGTTGTTTGTTATTTGCAGCTTTATTCTTTGAAAAAACGCCTGCATCTTTTCTCGCTTGTTTGCATAATTAGAAGAGTTAAACAAATTTGTTAAAGCAGGTCTCATTTCATGTTGAATTATAGGTATGGCGCATTCTATTGAATTCTATATAGCTATTAAAAACTTTGCTGTAGGGATGCCTGAGTGGCTCAGTTGCTTAAGCACCTGACTCTTGATTTTGGCTCAGGTCATGATCTCAGCGTTGTGAGATCAGATGCCCTAATGGGCATAGAGCCTGCTTAAGATTCTCTCTCTCCCTTGCCTTCCCCCACCCCAACTATCATGCCCTCTCTCTTAAAAACAAAAGCAAATTTTGCTGTAAATCCATGTGTGTTCACAAGCATGTGTATTTATGAAATCCTTCTTCTCTAGCTTAGTGAATGGTAGGACCTTTTCAGTTGCCAATCCAGAAACCACTAATTCCCTTATCTAGTTAATCACAGAGTTCTGAATGATCTACTTCCCAAGTAGCTTTTAAATTAATCTGCTTCCTCCCATTTTCACCATTGTACTCTTGTATAGACTTCTGCCATCTCCTAACTGGATTGGTGGATATCATCGCAGCTGGTCTCCTTAGCTCCTATTTTGCTTCCCTCAAGACTTTTTTTACTCTACAGTTAATAGTGATGCCTTTTTTTTTTTTTAAAGATTTTATTTATTTATTTGTCAGAGAGAGAGGGAGAGAGAGCAAACGAGCACAGGCAGACAGATTGGCAGGCAGAGGCAGAGGGAGAAGCAGGCTCCCTGCCGATCAAGGAGCCCGATGCGGGACTTGATCCCAGGACGCCGGGATCATGACCTGAGCTGAAGGCAGCTGCTTAACCAACTGAGCCACCCAGGCGTCCCAATAGTGATGCCTTTTAAAACAAATTTGTTTGCATCCCTCCTCTTTCTAAAATATGGTAAAAGCTTCACACTGTCCCTAGTTTGAATTTCATAATCCTTAACATAGCTAGTAGTGCCCATCTTTCCACCTGTTCCTTTCTGCCTCACTCTTTTTCTCTCAACTGTATAAAACATATTTTGCTTCTTCAGCTACATCATGTTCTCTTGTACCTCTGAGTTTCTCTAGTTGCTAACTCTTTCTGGGACAGGCTTTTATATTGAGATAAGCTGATATTTTTCTCTTGCACTACTTTTTAAATTGTAATAATATATATGTAATACAAAATTTATCATTTTAACCATCTTTCAAAATTCAGTGGCATTGGGGCACCAGAGTGGCTCAGGGTAAATAAAGCCTCTGCCTTTGGCTCAGGTCGTGATCTCAGGGTCCTGGGATCAAGCCCCGCATCGGGCTCTCTGCTCAGCGGGGAGCCTGCTTCGCCCCCACCCCACCCCTGCCTGCTGCTCTCCCTACTTGTGCTTTCTCTCTCTGTCAAATAAATAAATAAAATCTTTTTAAAAAAAAATTCAGTGGCATTAAGTACATTTACATTGTTGTGCAACAAGAATTTAAGATGTTTGTAAGACACCTAAGAGTTCCTCTCATATAGCTCGTATGCATTAAAAATAGTAATTATTTTTGTTAATTGTACATTTATCTGCCCTTTCAATTATTGTGTGCAAGTAACTGGGCGAATAAGTTCTTATCTCTAGTAAGTCATTATTTCAGCAACTGAGTCCAGCATTGCTGACAGGACCATTAGGATGGTGATTATAGCTATTAAATGCCTTTGTAGTTTAACCACATAAGTTTACCTCACAAAATATTCTTAATCCTAGATTTACCTAGTCACTCACTGTCTCTTCTTGGTTTGCCATACATATTCTCCATATCATGAAGCAGACTTCATAAGTATAGCAGTATTAAAGGACGCTCACAGGAGTACTTACGTTGTGATTGGAGGAACATAGAATAAATTCAGATCTAACACACTGATTCTCAATTTGGGGTACAAGGTGATGTGCCAGCACAGAGTCACATAACTTCTAGAACATCTCTCTTCCTTTTGATAAAAAATGTTACCAGTTTTATATTAAACGTATCATGGAGTCAAATGAAAAAATACAAATATTTTTCAAAATAAAGGTTCATATATGTAAAATTTGACTTGTAGTGGGTGGCATGGTGTTATCTACCCCAAGCTCCTCAGAGTCGCTCATTTAGGTAGGAAGGCTTAAGTGGAAGAACTTGATAAGCCCAATTAACAAATTTCCTGATGATAGAATAAGGTTTCCTGAAGAGTATGAGATAGACTTTAGTTATTAAAACATTTTCATTTTAGATTCTGTCAGCAGCTAGCCATTTGTCTCTTTCTGACAGTGTCACTACCACATTACATCAACTACAAAAGGATTAGGAGAGTTTTTCCCTAAGTAATCACACATTTCATTTAAAAACTTTTTTCAACCCACTTATATTTTGTCTGTTCCATTTCTTGGGAATAATTAAGTCCCAAAAGTTGTTTCCTGGCTTTCAAAAGTAACTTTGTATATCTCCATTATTTTTCCACATCAAAAGTTTTGTCTCTCTGTAGCCCTCCACTGAAGGAGCACTATCAAAATGTGCTCAAGTTAGGGTGCCTAGGTGGCTCTGTCATTTGAACATCCGACTCTTTTTTTTTTTTTAAGATTTTATTTATTTATTTGACAGAGATCACAAGTAGGCAGAGAGGCAGGCAGAGAGAGAGAGGAGGAATCAGGCTCCCTGCCGAGCAGAGAACCTGGTGGAGGGCTCGATCCCAGGACCCTGAGATCACGACCTGAGCAAAAGGCTGAGGCTCAACCCACTGAGCCACCTAGGTGCCCCTCAAATTCAGGAGTTGGATGTTCAGGGGCGCCTGGGTGGCTCAGTGGGTTAAGCCTCTGCCTTCGGCTCAGGTCATGATCTTGGGGTTCTGGGATCAAGCCCATTGTTGGGCTCTGCACTTGGTGGGGAGTTGGCTTGAGATTCTCTCTCAACCTCTTCCCACCTCCCCCCCCACATACTCACTTGGGTACATGCTCTCAAATAAATATTAAATAAATAAATTTTAAAACATGCTCAAGTATATCTTGTCTTAAATGCTTACCTCAAACCTAAATCCCCTCTGATTATATCATATTTCTACTCTTTCACAGTGAAATTCCCAAAAAACTATGTAATTTACTATTTTCTTCCAATTATTGACTTAATACACACAATGCAGTATAACTTTTGCCTTCATCTTTACATTGAAAAATTCTTGATAATAGTACCCTGTCAGTAAAGCCAAGCAGCATTTTTCACCTTTCATCTAGCTTGATTCTCAGCACTATTTAATCCCCTTAACCACTTGCTCCTTCTCAGAGCATTCTCTTCCCAGGCTTTGAATACCCGTTCTCTTTCGCTTTTCAGCCTACTTCTCCTGCTTCCATTTTCTTTACAGGCTAATTTATCTTCTGCCTACCAGTAAGTATTGGAGGACCTCAAAGCTCAGACCTGAGCTGTCTGTTCGGTTTTCTCCCTAGGTAATCTCATCCTGCCTCCAGCTTCAGTTACCACTATAGCCTGATGATCCCAGGTACACAGTTCTGGCCCTGATCTCTCCACTGAACTCCAGTTGTGTATATCCAGTTGTTTAATATCACTTGGATGTCTCAAAGGCATCTTCAATTCAGCATTTCCAAAACTGAACTTATGATCCTCCCTCCTGGGCTGATCTTCTGTCTGTGGGCCCCGTTCTATTGGGTGGCACAATTGTCCAGGTTCTTGCACCAGCTAGAAACCTAGGAATTATTGTTGTTACCTCTCTCTCTAACCCACCATGTCCAATCCATCACGTTCTGTTGATTTTACTTGCCTGATTTTCAAAACACTTTAATTAATGTTTGTAAGATTAGAATTATAAATATCTTCAACATAGACTATATATTTTATAGTATAATAGTATAAATTATACTCTATATTTTAAATCATTTCACTTTTTTCTGAAGTCTGAATACCCACCATCTGTTATAGCCTTCTAATTAGTCTTACTCCTACTATTATGCTACTTCAGTTTATTACTGTCAAATCAGACAGGTGACCTAATTGATTCATCCTACCCTAACGTAAACTTACAGATTAAGGCCAAAAATCTTAAGATTTGTGAGGCCTTACTCATCTCACACTCTAGCCTCTTTGCTTGTTGTCAGTACAGCTACACTTTATTGACAACAGGCAAAGCTTCAGTACTTTGTGTTGCTGTCAGCTCTTTCACATACATCTCTGCTGGAAGGTGGGCCCTTCACCTCTCAGTTCCTGGCTTCTCCTAAGCTAAATCTCATCAAGTCCTTAGAATGAAGTTTAAATTCTGTTTCCTTTGGTCTGTCTCCCCTAACTCTCCCAGCTAGGAACTGTCTTCCTCTTCTGTGCTGTAATCAACATTGTGCTTTCTTTCACTTCTGTGATGTGTTACAAATTGCTAATATATGAATATTCCCAGGCTTTGGCCTGCCTCCCTCTGTTTCCTAAAGAAACCATAGAATTCACATAGCAGTTTTCCAGAAGACTTGAGAATTTTAAAAATTAATACACTTTCATCTAATAGTCTTCTGTCCTATAAGTTTGTCAAACTTCTTCATGAGAGAAGGTAGTCACAACTCGTAATGTTGATGTAGTAGCATAATATATACTACAAAAGAGCCCATCAGAATTGTGGTATATGTTCACATGTGTGTACATACCTGTGTGTGTGTTGGTGAACAAGGACTTAAACCACACTTATTTCTCTCATTACTTGAGAGAAATTAAGTATCTAGAAAAAAGGCTACGTATAAAAAACATAGTTCTGAAGAATTTTTAGGGAACATTTAGGTTAATGTTTGTGAACAAGATTAGAATGATAAAATCTTCAGTAAAGAAAGCATAAAAAGTAAAAGCTATCAAATAGTGCCTTAGATGTTTTCTTAAAAATCTTATTCTTTGTAGATATGAATGGATAGGTGGATGGATAAATACGGAGAAAGGGAAATCAGATGTGTGGACTTCATTAAAATGTAAAGGGAGGGGGGTCACTGGGAAAGGTAGAAGTAGCTACACAAGTCTGTGCTTAGGTGGAGAACCTTGTAAGTCGCAGGGCTGGAGGCAAAAGTGGTATTGACTAGGAAAACTTTTTTTTTTTTTAAAGGTTTTTATTGGGGCACCTGGGTGGCTCAGTGGGTTAAGCCGCTGCCTTCAGCTCAGGTCATGATCTCAGGGTCCTGGGATCGAGTCCCTCGTCGGGCTCTCTGCTCAGCAGGGAGCCTGCTTCCCTCTCTCTCTCTCTCTCTGCCTGCCTCTCTGCCTACTTGTGATCTCTCTCTGTCAAATAAATAAAATCTTAAAAAAAAAAGGGGGGGTTTTCTTAATTTGTCTTGTTTTTATCCCCTTCCAAATAGTTAAGGGGCTGATTTTCATCTCTAAACCAAGGTAAAGCCCAAATTCCTTGGCAACATGTCACATCTGTCACACGTTGTCTGTATTCTCTCTCTTCAACCCCATCAAGTCACCACTTTTCCCACTTAGTCTTGTATCCACATTGTAATACCTACCATTCTCCAAATGGGCCTTATATGTGCACATGTCCACGCTGGAAAACCTTTCCTAATCTTTTATTCTTAGCCAAACCCTCAGGTTTTATGCTCAAAATATAGATTCTTCTTCCCTGGTCCCCTCCTGGTCTAAATCCTTTTTCAGTATTTCTTTTAGAATTTCCCACGTACCTTTTGAGCACTCACAACATTTTATCAGTTTTAAAGTACAATACTTTCTATCCATCTCTCACAGAAGATTAGCTCATCTTTGTATCCCATGTAACTAAAACAGTTGTTAGTGTTACTGAGAAAAAAAATTGAGTTTGATTGCTTTAAATTGTCCACTTAGAAACCTTAAAAATTGAGAAATATCCATTTAAACTTCTAAAAAAATTACCTACATCAATCATTTCAGGTGGGTAATGCAAAATTTAAATGGAAAAAATTCTTGGCACTAAGTGGAAATAGGAATTCTTACTTCCTCCTGCCCCTTCTCCTTCACTGCCTCCCTCTTCTCCTCCTCCCCACCAACTCCCAACAACTTCGGAAATTCAGTGGTGTTAAATTAAGTGTTTATCCATTTGTATTACTTTTATGAATACCTGCATTATTTTGGAAACGCAGTTATAAGACATCAATGAAAAAAGTGTTTAACTTTACTGGTTGACATAGTCTCTGATTGGGGAGAATTTGTATTAAAAAATGTCAAAGAGGGGTGCCTGGGTGGCTCAGTGGGTTAAAGCCTCTGCCTTCGGCTCGGGTCATGATCCCAGGATCCTGGGATCGAGCCCCGCATCGGGCTCTCTGCTCAGCAGGGAGCCTGCTTCCCCCTCTCTCTCTGCCTGCCTCTCTGCCTACTTGTGATCTCTGTCAAATAAATAAAATCTTAAAAAAAATTTAAAAAAATGTCAAAGAGGTTGGGGGAGCCAGGGTGGCACAGTGGGTTAAAGCCTCTGCCTTCGGCTCAGGTCATGATCTCAGGTTCCTGGGATCGAGTCCCGCATCGGGCTCTCTGCTCAGCGGGGAGCCTGCTTCCTCCTCTCTCTCTGCCTGCCTCTCTGCCTACTTGTGATCTCTGTCTGCCAAATAAAATCTTTAAAAAAAAAATAAAATAAAAAATAAAAAATGTCAGAGGTTGAAATAAAAATAGTGTGGCTATAAAAAGATACACATTCAAACGTGTTACTTAAAATAATACAAATCAATTCCTTTTTTCCTTATTTCCTGAATATAGTTTTGTACATTTGTCCCATTATAAAATTTTATTCGAAAATCATGGTGTTTATAATTAAGCATTTTTTTCTTTTTTTCTTTTTTTTTATTTAAGTTTTATTTAAACATATAATGTAACCCCACCACCCTCTCCCAACCCCTCTTCCCCCCACCCCCCTCAGTTTGTTTTATGACATTAAGAGTCTCTTTTGGTTTGTCTCCCTCCCGATCCCATCTTGTTTCATTTTTACTTTTCCTACTACCTTAACTCCCACCCCTGTTACATCTCCACTTCCTCATATCAGGGAGATCATGTGATAGTTGTCTTTCTCCAGTTGACTTATTTCGCTAAGCATAATACACTCTAGTTCCATCCATGTTGTCGCAAATGGTAAGATTTCATTTCTTTTTATGGCTGCATAGTATTCCATTGTATATATATACCACATCTTCTTTATCCATTCATCTGTTGATGGACATCTAGGTTCTTTCCATAACTTGGCTATTGTGGACATTGCTGCTATAAACATTCGGGTACACGTGCCCCTTTGGATCACTACGTTTGTATCTTTAAGCACTTTTCATAAACTCAGTTAAAGGAGCTTTGTCATAAAAATCTGTTGACTATATCTCCTTTATTATATGACGCTAGAAATTTAGAATGAATCTTTACATTAAAGTAATTAACTGAAATTCAGCATTTTCCCTTACTTTCAGCATATGTTGTCCTCATATATTTCTGTTCAAAAAGTAATTCTTCCTTTTGCGACGACATGGATGGAACTAGAGCGTATTATGCTTAGCGAAATAAGTCAACTAGAGAAAGACAACTATCACATGATCTCCCTGATATGAGGAAGTGGAGATGCAATGGGGATGGGGGTTAAGGGAGTTAAGGGGTAGGAAAAGAAAAAATGAAAAAAGATGGGATCAGGAGGTAGACAAACCAAAAGAGACTCTTAATGTCATAAAACAAACTGAGGAGGGTTGGGGGGAGAGGGGTTGGGAGAGGGTGGTGGGGTTACATTATATGTTTAAATAAAAAAGCTTAAATGAAAAAAAAACAATGAAGCATTGAAAAAAAAATAAAAAAATAAAAAATAAAAAGTAAAAAAGTAATTCTTCCTGAATTAGTATTTGTCTCCTGTATATTTACTTTGTAATTTATGAATACTTGTAGCCTCCCAGCCATTTTAGACACATTTGAAACTGAACTAATGCTGTAATGACTTGATTTCATGTGCTATCATTATTTTTTCTTTACAGAGATATGACCGAAGTTGTACATATTAAAGATAGGAAGGAGGCAATTCATGAGTTAAAATACTCACCAGATGGAACTTACCTTGCTGTTGGGTGTAATGACAGCTCAGTTGATATCTATGGTGTTGTGCAACGTTATAAAAAATTGGGGGAATGTGTTGGATCACTTAGTTTCATCACTCATCTGGACTGGTCCTCAGACAGTAGATATTTACAAACAAATGATGGAAATGGGAAAAGACTTTTTTATAGAATGCCAGGTAAAGGTTTCTAGTAAATTGTATGTAATTTGTAGATTTTTTTATTGCCTATAAATTTTAGAATTTGAGTAGAAGCAGAGTATAAAATACATTTGATTATAGGAAATTAAAGAAGATCTGAGCTAATATTTCAGGCATTGTGATCTTTTCTATAAGGCTGCCCTATTATATTGAAGTCCTTTATATTTTAGTCCTTCGTAATTAAAACTTTGCTTGGAGGGTCTAAAACAGATCTACTTTATGTCAAATTCCATGCTATGTAAGTAGTATTTGGTAAAGTCCTAGTGTATATTAGAAAGTCAAAATGCCATTTTTATGGGTGGAAATAATTAAATATAATTGCTAAAAATGTCTGATACAAATTGGGGTTTTTCGTGGTTACCTCAAATTTTGCAAATATTCATAATATAGCTAACAAACTATATTTGGAAAACAGTTTCCATCAAAGATTTTTTAAAGAATAAAAGCAACCGTCAAAATATTGTCTCTCAGTACTTCATTTAGCATGATACTTAATGAATTAGTCACTGTTTTACAACAACTTAGACTAGGTACATAATTAATATATCTCCCCAGCAGTTTTTCATGAATAATCTGTAATGAAAAGTGACTGAATCCTAAATCCTATTCTTGAATGTATTACTCCTTGCTCATCCTCCTTTCTCCTTTTCAGTTTTCTTTTTTTCCTCAACTATAGATCTTCTTAGGTTTCTTATTTAATAGCTGATTTGCCACTTTTATGTAGCTTTTACTTGTTCTTCTTACTTACCCTGTTGTGACTAATCTAGCATGATTTTGATAGGGTTGTTTATTCTCTACATGAGTAAACCTGCTGCGCTATATCAGAATCCAGTCAGTGTGTGTCTCCATATAATTTTGGTAGTAGCTTTTTTTAAAAATTCTTTGCATTTAACTTTCTTCTTTCCTTACCATATTCACCTACCTATTTCTAATACTCTCCTTTAACTGTAGTAGAAAGATATTTAAATTTTGAAGTTTATCATGTTATCAATATAATTTATTAGATATTTATAATTTATCAGTTTCTTTGAGAAAAAATTAAATAACTTCTTAATTAAGACTCTGATTTCTTTTTAGGAGGAAAAGAAGTGACAAACAAAGAAGAAATAAAAGGTGTTCATTGGGCTTCATGGACATGTGTTTCAGGCCTTGAAGTTAATGGAATTTGGCCCAAGTATTCAGATATCAATGACATAAATTCAGTAGATGGAAATTATATTGGCCAAGTTTTAGTTACAGCTGATGATTATGGAATTATAAAATTATTCCGATATCCTTGTTTGAGAAAAGGTATCTTTTCTTTCAAAATACAAGTTCAGGTCACAGTTTAGAACCTGTTGGTTTTCATATACAGGTGTGTTTTTTGCTTAGATCCTTAACATATACTGTTTTGAAATTTGTATACTTTGTATAACAGAGTAAGAAAAATAAGGGGTCTTACTGGTTATTTTCTGCACATTTTATGTACCACTTTTTTTTCTTGGATCTCTTCTTAAATGATGATATTAATCATTCTGTTCATACTTAGGAACAATTAAATGAAATTTATCCCATGCCTTGTTCCATAAAGTATTTGAGTCTGCTTATAACAAGTCCACTAGTACTAAAATAATTACATGAATACAAAATTAGTGTCAGGAAATTAGTTTTCTAGAAACTAAAAATTAAAAAGCAGGGCACAAAGTAATTTTCATCATAGCTACTTTTTTAAACTTTTTTTTTTTAGTTTGTTGAGGGTAGTTGACACACGTTTTTATTATTTATTTATTTATTTATTTATTTTTGGTAAACTTTTCCTACCAATGGGGCTTGCACTCACGACCCGGAGGTCAAGAGTTGCATGCTCAACTGAGCCAGTCAGGTCAGGCACGCCCGTCATCATAGCTTTTTTTGTTTGTTTTTTTAAGCATTTTTTTTCCTATTCAGGGAAAGCAATTTTTTTTCCTGAGATTCAGTTTTCAAAGAATTCCTATAGTATGGAGCTTTAGATTAGGAGCAGTGTGTGTATTCCTAGAGCATTAATGTCTGTAGCAAGTGTAGTCATGATTTTTTTACTTTTGGATGAATGTTAAAAATGCATTTCAGTAAAAGGTGATTATGGGAATATCTGGAATAGTTGTATTTATTTTTTTTAAAGATTTTATTTATTTATTTGACAGAGATCACAAGTAGGAAGAGAGACAGGCGGGGGGGAGGGGGGGAAGCAGGCTCCCTAACAGGTAGAGAGCCCGATGTGGGGCTCTATTCCAGGATCCTGGGATCATGACCTAAGCTGAAGGCAGAGGTTGCTAACCCACTGAGCCACCTAGGCACCCCTGGAATAGTTGTATTTAAATAGGTAGTTCATTGATGTCAAACTTAAGGGCCCAATTTTACCAGAAGTCTATGCTAGCATTTCTGTTGTGCCTTTATAATAAAATGGTAAGTTCCAGATTTTGCCACCTAATGCCATGTGGTTGATTCCTGCTTGCATTGTGTCAGCTTCCTAGGTATATGTGAAATTACATCCATAAGTAATGTTAAGTGTGTTAATAAAGGCTAGTTAAATCTCTAATAATTAAAATATCCTCTTTATGGATCCCAACCCATAGCCAGGACATGAGAGTCATTAGGCACAACAGATTTTATTATGACTCAGAATGAGACTTGCTTAGTTAAGGTCTGTGAGATTCAGTAAGGTTAATCATGATGATCTTAATCTTAGACATTGCTTCTGCTCAGTGTTTCATATACTGGCTCTATGCAGAAACAAAAATAATTTTCCAAGCATTCTTAATCAAATGAATGGGATTTTTTAAAATTTTATTTATTTATTTTGACAGATAGAAATCACAAGTAGGCAGAGAGAGAGGAGGAAGCAGACTCCCCACTGAGCAGGGAGCCCAGTGTGGGGCTCGATCCCAGGCCCCTGGGATCATGACCTGAGCCGAAGGCAGAGGCTTTAACCCACTGAGCCACCCAGGTGTCCCCAAATGAATGGGATTTTATTGATAGTTTTTATGTTCTGTAGTTTATTGACAGTATTTTTGTTGCACAGTAATTTCATTTTTAAAATGTCTAATAATCTAAATTGGAACATTTTACTGAAGTCTCAGAAAAGTAAGTTGTTCCGTCACTGCTTCAAGAATATAATTTGTTTTCCTTATTTTTCTTCTTGTTAGATAATTGTGAGAAATTTACTTATGGTAAGGGTTTTTATTTCTAGGCACTTGTGAGTTAGATTGAGACTATGTGTAAGTAATTGGGAGAACAGAAGATAGGATAGAACTAATGCATCTTTAAAGAATTAGTAGAAATATTTTAAGATTCCATGTTTATTGAATTCACATACTT
This sequence comes from Taxidea taxus jeffersonii, assembly GCA_003697995.1. Classification (NCBI taxonomy): domain Eukaryota; kingdom Metazoa; phylum Chordata; class Mammalia; order Carnivora; family Mustelidae; genus Taxidea; species Taxidea taxus. Next base: position 74,713 of record ML104692.1, on the reverse strand, counting down.
GCATAAAGTTAGCAGTATTTCTAGAAAAATTACCTTTTACATTAGTTGTGATGTTGTACATTCTTTCACACATTAAGTCGTATTATTGATCCAACTTAAGTTTGGGAAAAGAGTGTGTTTACTGTAATAATTCATGTTAGATACTTAAGTAATATCCATTGCATTCTTAGAAGTGCAGCATTTACAAAATGTGGAAGTTAAATAACAGAACTAGCTTATATTGTAGAATCATTGTAATTCAAACACAAAATGTATGAGATTATCTGAATAAGAATGATCCTCTTCCACATTTAGCCTCCTTGAATCCTAGCCCAAAGCATTACTTCTCCTTTTTCCCCCATTATTATCCTCTTTCTATCTAAATTATTTTGCTCTTGAGGCACCTGGGTGGCTCAGTAGGTTAAAGCTTCTGCCTTCGGCTGAGGTCATGATCCCAGGGTCCTGGGATGGAGCCCCACATTGGGCTCTCTGCTCAGCAGGGAGCCTGCTCCCCCGCCCCCCCCCCCCCGCCTGCCTCTCTGCCTTTGATCTCTGTCAAATAAATAAATAAAATCTTTAAAGAAACAAAACAAAAAAAAATAAATTATTTTGCTCTTGACAGTAATTTCTCTCAAATAATCGGACTCTTCCCAGGCAGCAGCACATAGGCTTTGATGAAGGATGAGGAGAGAGAAGTACAGGAGGGGTGAAGGCAGGGTTGTTGTAAGCTAACATCTCCATCATTCATACTAGCTGCCAACACTTTCTCTCCACTTGTTGACAAATGAAAATTTATATTTGATAAAATCTTTCTTTAGATTTGATAAGAAAATTCATTGAAAAAAAACAAACATCAAATTAAAAACATAATTGGTTTGGAGATTTACTCAGGATTTGTTTTCTAATATTCATCCATATTGTTGCATGTAGTTCTAGTGTATTCTTCCTGATGTGTTGTGAATATATGATATAACCCATGCATTTATTCTCCTGGGATGGACATTTGGGTAATTTCCAGTTTTTTGCTATTAGATGCAAATTTCTCAAAGATGTATACTTAGGAGTGAATTGCTGGGTCATAGAGAATTTGTGAGAAGATGTCAAATTGTTTCCCAAAGTAGTTATACCCTTTTAAAAACCCTGTTGATCACATCCTTTTCAGTACTTAGCACTGCCACACTTTTTAATTGTATAAATCTAATTAGTATAAGTGATGTCACATTTGTCTAATGAGATTGATAATCTTTCCCATTTATTTTTTGATTTTCTGCATTTCCTCTTCTGTCAGAAATGCCTGTTTTTCTGTAGAGTTGTTTTCTTTTATTAATTTGTTGAAGATTTTTCATATACTCTAGATACAAGTTATTTGTAATTTTTATGGGTTACAAATGCCTTTTTCCAGTTTGTCTTATTATAATAATTATTACAATGACTTACTATAATTACTGTCTTTTCTTGACCAGTTAATTTCAGTGTAGTCGAATCTGTCATTTATCTTTTTTAAATGAATAGTTCAGTTTTGTGTATTAAAATATTATTATATTAGGGTCAGAAAGATAGTCTCATATGTTTTATAAAAAGAAGTATTAAGGTCAGAGTGGCTGGATGGCCGAATCTGAGGAGCATGTGACTTGATCTGGGGTTGCAAGTTCGAGCCCCACATTAGGTATAGAGATTACTTAAAAATGAGAAAATCAGGGCATCTGGGTGGCTCATTGGGTTAAGCCTCTGTTTTCAACTCAGGTCATGATCCCTGAGATCAAGCCCCGCATCAGGCTCTCTGCTCAGCCGGGAGCCTGCTTCCCCCTGTCTTCTTTGCCTGCCTCTTTGCCTACTTGTGATCTCTCTCTCTGTGTCAAATAAATAAATAAATAAATAATAAATAAATAACTCAATCTACACTTGATCTTAGCCAAAAAACCAAGAAGTGATAAAAATTTTTTTAAAAAATCTTTAAGAAAAGGAATAAGGTCATTAAAACATAGTTACAAATGGGAAAAAAATCTTCTGTTATATTGCTACAAGTTTTTGAAGAGATTTAGCTCATACTAATTATGTGTTAAAATATACTTTAAAACAAATTAGATGGGTGCCTGGGTGGCTCAGTGGGTTAAAGCCTCTGCCTTCGGCTCAGGTCATGATCCCGGGGTCCTGGGATCGAGTCCCATATCGGGCTCTCCGCTCAGCGGGGAGCCTGCTTCCCTGCTCTCTCTGCCTGCCTCTCTGCCTATTTGTGATCTTTGTCTGTCAAATAAATAAATAAATAAAATCTTAAAAAAAACAAATTAGAAAAGAAATGAGATCATCAAAACAAGTATTTCAGTATATTGCTTTACCCTCACCAAAAATTATCATCCCCTTCTTTAACCCACTGAGCCACCCAGGCGCCCCACTAAAGATTTTAACATCCCCTTCTTTAAATTAGGAGTTTCTATGACCATTCTAATTTGCTGTGACAAATCTTCTCTCTGAAATACTAGTTATAATTAATGACACACTCTTTAGGTCTTAACTATTCTTTTATCATTTCCTGTCATAGGCCAGAGTTTTCATAGTTAAGGGGCTCTGAGAGCTTTTAACCCAATTTATATTAGAATGGAAATGGGGTCCAAGAGAGGTAAAGTGAAGTGCTCAAACTCCTGTGCTATTAAGCCATCAAGCTGACACTTAAGCTCTAGTCTTTTTATTTCAACTCTGATATTCTTTACACGTCATACTTTTGTCTTCTTTTATAATTAAAAGAGTTGGAGTCATGTTCATGCCCTCTCATTTCCTTCACTACTCTCCTTCCCTCCTCTACAATCTAGTATTCCAACTCAACTGTAGCATAGTAAGGAGAAATGTAATCTTTGTCTTTCTTTTTCTTTCTTTCTCTTCAGGTATTTAATTAGAGATACAGACTAAAAATATGCCAATCTGTCCTAAGGAGCTTATAGTTTATTATAAGAAATAATAAGTAAATAGACTATTACTTTTCAGTGTCATAAATATACTCACACAGGGTAATCACAGGGAATTCTGGAAACATAGGACAATACACGTGGTCTTGGTGTGTCAGAGTCACATGATGAAAGATGACATTTAGGTTCACTTTTAATATCTGTTTATCATAGTTAAATAAGCAGTTCTGGCTATTAGGTAATTATTAATATAGTCCTTTTAATTAGAAATCATTTGTTTCCCTTAGACTTATTCTACAACTTTTTTGTTAAGCTGCCTTGGTTCTTTCTTAGAGGGGATTTATCTTTGAAAAGTCACAGAATATAATCTGGAAGGGATTTACAGGATTATTTACACCTCTCTTGGGGCTATTGCCCCATATAGTTAATTTGAATACTGGCTCATATAACTCTTCATGTACCTAAACATGACAATTTTAATATATCTTTAAAACTTGGAATTTGATTTCCTGGAATCTCTGGCTTTATCATTTAAGACTCTCTGGTGGCTAAGAGTACTTAAAAGACCCCATAAAGAAAATAGCCAAAGTCCTCTTGATGGGCAAATAATGCACTCTCATACAAACGAATGAGACTAAATCTTACCTTATTAGAATTTCCTAGGTGAACTGTGGTAAGTTACCCATCTAGAAAGTTCTTTTCAGCTGCATAAAAAAATGGTTCCTAAAATGACAGCATTGCTTTTAAGTACCAAATTGTAATTTGGGTAAGTTTTGGTCAAATCTTTTATGCTTTGCTTAAGATGGCTCTCCCTAAATTCATGGCCAGCATGAAAGCTTATCTCCAGATTTTAACTGATGGAGCTTTGCCATCCTGACAGGGCTTCTATAATTTAAAAATTTTAAAACATTCTCAAAATGAAGCCAAACATTATTGTATCCAGTATACTCCTAATAGAGGTGTATATATGTTGCCAAATATCAGGTTTATCCTAGCAGGATGTAGAGAATGTTTTCTGAACTTAGAACCACAATATTGGCTCTTGTCATCACACAGATTTTTTTTTTAATTAACCACAAAGTTAGATATTTCCTTTACAGTTAGAGAAATTTGGTGTATACCACCTTAACCAAATGATACAACCTAACATCACTAATGATAGAACTGTGCCCCTTGAAATGATGTATCCAAAAGGATACAATAGCACATATGCCAAAAAACACAGGATCTGAATCTAATCAATAAGAAACAGTAGACAAACTTATATTGAAGAACATTATACAAAACATATAAATTTAAAGAATTACTATAAGGGACAGTTTTTGGGAAGGCTGGGTGTATTTTATTTTGGTGAATATGATGTTTTACATTGATTTTTGACTGTTGAACCAACTTGCATTCCTGGCATAAATCCCATTTGGTCCTGTTGTGTATTCCTCTATATGTTGCTGTATTAGGTTTGAAAGTATTTTGTTGTTGATGGTTTGTTTGCTTGTTTTTTTAAAGATTTTATTTATTTGACAGAGATCACAAGCAGGCAGAGAGGAGGAAGGAGGCTCCCGGAGCCCGATGTGGGGCTCGATCCCAGGATCCTGGGATCATGATCTGAGCTGAAGGCAGAGGCTTTAACCCACTGAGCCACCCAGGCGCACCTGTTGATGGCTTAAGTTTTAAAAGGATCCTCTGGCTGCTAGTGCTAGCCATACTGGGGATGGAGTAGACTGGGTCAATTTCACTTAAGACCTAAGGCCTCAGGCCAAAACATTCAAATTTCATTATATGGAAACAGTTGATGCCTTTGTGGCTGCAGGCTTTTCTCAGAGCAGTAAGAAGAAAGTGCCTCATAACCGTAGTGGTTTCTACCAAATTATATTATAAATCAGAGCAAATATTTACATCCCTTGATGTAGACTCATTCATTTGTTCATTCAACAAACTTTTGAATGAGTATTTTTACCCTTTGATCGCAATCAAGATAATGGAGGAAGGATGTATTGGTTGAGGTATAGAAATTGTTGTTTGAAGTGGTATTTTCTTGTGTTGGCATTTGCTTATCAATTTAAAGGTATATTTTTGTTATAGGGGCCAAGTTTAAAAAATATATTGGCCATTCGGCTCACGTAACTAATGTCAGATGGTCACATGACTATCAGTGGGTTATTTCTATTGGTGGAGCAGATCACTCTGTCTTTCAGTGGAAATTTATTCCTGAAAGAAAACTAAAAGATGCTCTTCACATAGCACCCCAAGGTGAGTAGTACACACTGCCTAAGGAATTTCTCTGTCAAAAAACTTCAGTAACTGCAAAGTAACACTTTTACTATTAAAGTGTAATCTATCCTTTTAAGTAACAATACAGTGTTTTATTAGTGGAAATTCTAAATTAAAATACTAGCCATATGTACTTAGAGTCAAATATCAGAGCATGGAATGCAAAGTACTTTTGCATGCATTGAAATCCACCCAACAATGAGTGAAGAAACCATTACATTATCAAAACAAACATTTAATGTATTCTTGGGAAGGTAGGTATCTAGGTTTCCTATATGGTTTTTAGGACAAAGAAAATTTATCTAATGTCAATTCATTTGTTGCGTATAGTATTATCTAGATATTTTTATGTTAATTATAAACCTTATTTTAATTATAAACCTTAATTAAATTATACACCTTGATTATATTTTTATGTTAATTAAGGGTTTATAAATATATATACACACATAAATATATATAATAATATATAATTATAAACCTGTAAGGTTAGTCACTTACGTTTGCACCAGCTTTTAAGTTTGATGTAGCAGTCACTGGGTGCCAGTGAAGGAACTTAAAGTAGCTGTTGAGTTTGCAGTGAGTTGAGAGGAAGGTAATCTGTGGTACAGTTTACTGACATCTGTGTCACTTGAAGAGATAATTTCATTTGATTGTTTTATGGCTTGTCACCATGTCAGTTGGCACAGTCAGCTCTTAACCATTAATTTTACAGTGCTGTTTTGAAAATGAATGTACTTCAAACAAGTAATGTTTCATTTTTAAAAATTGCAGAAAGTCTGGCTGATTCTAATAGTGATGAATCAGATTCAGATCTGTCTGATGTTCCAGAGCTGGATTCTGAAATTGAACAAGAGACCCAGCTTACCTACCGTCGGCAGGTAATTAATATCATCATGTAATTTTTTTCTGAAAAAGTCTAGTTTCTTGTTTATCTTTCTCCCTGTTATTTATTGACTTACAGTTATCTTTTGTGGTTTTTAATTTTCCCAGAAATGTTGGTGTTTTTCAGTTTTCCTCCTTTAAGACTTTAAGTGCACTTTTCTAAAATGTTCTTTTACAATAAGGGCTTGATATATCAAATACGCCTGTATTCTGTTTGCATATAGCTTTTTGTCACAGTACACTCCCATTTATTCTCTTTAAAATATTCTCTTCTGAAGTATATGAATTTCATGGAACACTAAATACCTATTTGTCAGTGTGATACATAGAAAATGTAAATTTATTATTTCCAAGGAAGGAAATTTCATAAAATACCTTTCTGTTTAAGACAAGTGTTAAAACTTTAGGGATCAGTAGTAACCACAGTGTCTGAAAGTTACAAGGAATCTGTGAACACCTTTATTAATTTATATTCTAAGAGACATTTTACTTATGTACATTATTTAAAGGTTTACAAAGAAGATCTACCTCAGCTTAAAGAACAGTACAAGGAGAAACAAAAAAGTGGTACTTCTAAAAGAAGAGAGCGGGCTCCAGGAAATAGTATTCGATTACACTTTGTTCATGGGTATGAAACAACTATTTTTCATATATGTGTTTGCATTTTGGTTCACATTTAATAGCTGTATGACTTTGAGCAAATCCTCTGTGCCTCTTTCCTCATCTGTGAAATAAAGGTAACAGTACCTACTTCATAGGGTTCTGATGAGGAGTAAATAAGCCAGTGTTTGTGGTGACTTAGAATATTGTCCCATGCATAATAAGCACCATATGAGTGTTAATAATAGATTTATCTTATGAAAGTTTAGTATTAATATTTATAGACATGGATCTCTTAAATGAAAATAAGTAAAATATAAGAGATTATCATCTCCCCTTACTAATTATGATTTGGAATTATATTAGACCCCTTTTTAGGGGTCTGCATTTGGCCTTTGTATTTTAATTTTAGTAAAATATAGTTTCTGGATTTTCTTAGAACATCTGGCAATATAAGCTTCACATTTCATCCTTGAATAACAGATTCTCCAGTTCAACCCTTCCTGTCCCTTTACCTAGTAATCATTTTCTTACCTGACTGATAATGCTTTCAGGAATTTAAAAAAGAATTCATTTAGTAAGAATATTTTATTTCCATTGTTAAAATAGGCAGTATTTCCTGGCAGTTACATATTGTACATTGAATTTCTTTGAACTGCAAAGAAAGGTTACTTGTTACAAATGGAATTATATTGACCATTTTTAAAAGATTTGGCTTTTTTTTTGGATGTGTATAATGTTTTTAAATTGCTGTTTGGACATTTTTGGAATATATATTCTGAGAGTTCAACAATGCATATAAAAGCATTCACTTTGAAAATCCTTCTCCCAGGAAGCTCCCCTCTCCTTGCTAGATGGAGATTGACTGATTCATGAATATTTTAATAAAACTAATTAGATCTTCCAAAAAAGAAGGAAAAGAAAGTCTTCCCAGCTCGCCCTCTCAGGCATCCTTTTTCATCCTCCTGGGGCAGTTCCATACACTTCCATTTATAAAAAAAAATCAATTTGTTTTATAGTATACAAATTTAGTAATACACTTATGTAAATAGTAGTATACTATGTATACTTTTCTGTACCTTTTTTCATTCAGTATTATAACTTGGATTTAGCTATTTGTAATCAGAGCAATTCATGAAAGTTTATGGAATTTGAGATACTTTTAGTTTTTCAGTATCTTGTAAAACTGGAAATAGAATGACCTAAAATGTACCTGCTACTCTGTATAAACCATATTTACCAGATCAAAAGCTATGGTTAATTTTATATGATATGTTTTCTATTTTTAGTTACAGAGGTTATGACTGTCGAAGTAATCTGTTTTATACTCAAATTGGCGAAATCGTATACCATGTAGCAGCAGTGGGTGTCATTTATAATCGGCAGCAGAACACACAGCGCTTTTACCTGGGTCATGATGATGATATTCTCTGCCTGGCTATTCATCCTTTGAAAGACTATGTGGCAACAGGGCAGGTAGGTTAGACCTTTGTTTGGATTTACATGTGGATTAGTCCACTTCTTAAAAAATCTATCTTTCATTTTCTAGGAAATGAAGAATAATGAATTCTTTAGAATGGGATTTTATTTTCATATTACAAATAAAATTTATTCCAACTTTTTTCCTACAGTTTTCCTTTGAGTCTTATTGTTTTGATTTTTTTTTTTTTTAATTTGGCACTAAGGGCTCTGGTGTGTCTTCTTTTGTCAGGATATATTTTTTTAAGTTTGTGAGTAAACATAGAAGACAAAGTCTAGAATCTGATTTCTTTCTTTGAATAAAATAAAATTATCTAACAAATGTTCTGTGATACACAGGATTACTGTTTTTATTTTACAACCATGATATTTACCCATTCAGGTTTACCAAAGTACAAAGCAGAAATGTTGAAATGGAGGGGCGCCTGGGTGGCTCAGTGGGTTAAGCCTCTGCCTTCGGCTCAGGTCATGATCTCAGGGTCCTGGGATCAAGCCCCACATTGGGCTCTCTGCTCAGCAGGGAGCCTGCTTCCTCCTCTCTCTCTCTGCCTGCTGCTCTGCCTACTTGTGATCTCTTGTCTGTTAAATAAAAAATTTTTAAAAAATCTAAAAAAAACAAAAAAAATTTTAAAAAATGTTGAAATAGAAAATACTGAGAAAAGTCTTAACTGATATTTCTCTATATGGATATTCTTAGAGAAGGAGGAAAAGGTGATATTTATAAATATTCTTTCTATATGTAAGCACTTTACTAGTTTCTTAGTATATATGATTGATCCTTGAACAACACAAGAACAACACAAGTTTGAATTCCATGGCTCCACTTACATGTAGATTTTTTTACAATGCTTTAAATTTGTTTTCCTTATGATTTTCTTAACATTTTCTTTTCTCTAGCTTACTTTATCATAATAATATAGTACATAATACATGTAACTTACAAAATGCATGTTTACTGACCATGTTATCAGTAAAGTTTCCGGTCAACAGTTAGGCTATTAATAGTTAAGTGGTTCGAGGGGCACCTGGGTGGCTCAGTCAATTTAGTTTCTACCTTTGGCTCAGGTCATGATCACAGGATCCTGGGATTGAGCCCTTGGTCTTGCTCCTTGCTCAGTGGGGAGTCTGCTTCTCCCTCTGCTCTTCCCCACTGCTTGTTCTCTCTCTCTCTCAAATAAATAAATAAAATATTTCTAAAAAATCGTTAGGTGTTTTGAGAGTCAAAAGTTAAACATGGATTTTTGACTGTGCAGGTATTGGAACCCCTAACCCCCATGTTGTTCAAAGATCCACCTGTATTTTACAACTCTATTTTACTCTCACCTCACCTTTATGAGAGTGAACCATTTCCATTCACAAATGAGGAAATTTAGGTTTGAAGAAATTATTTTCTCAGAGATCTTTCAGCTAATAAATGATAAAGTTTAAAGCTGCATTAGTCTGTCTGGCTTCTTAAACACTGTGTAAATATACCTTCTAGGATATACTGAGGTAGAGCTGGGCAACTTGCATTACTCTATACAGCTTTCCTGAAGGAGAGAAAACTCTTTCCTTTTTCTTTCCATCTTCCCTCCCTCTGTTTGTGCCTCCCTCTTGCTCTTTCTTTTTCCTTGTCTCCCTACTTTTTCTCCCTTCTTTCTTCCATTTCTTGAAAAACATTCATAGGGCACATGCTGTGTACCAGAAAATGTGCTGGGAATATAAAGATAAATAAGACATGTTCTTGCCATGGTAAGCTTTCATATTCTGAAGGAGAAGACATACATGCAAGGAAAATCATGATACAAGATTATAGGTATGGAACAGGGCTTCTATTTTTTTTTTAAGATTTTATTTGTTTATTTGACAGAGAGATAGAGATTACAAGTAAGCAGATGGAGGGAGAGAGAGGAGCAGGCTTCCTGCCGAGCAAGGATCCCGACTTGGGGTGCCATCCCAGGACCCTGGAACCACGACCTGAGCCGAAGGCAGAGGCTCAACCCACTGATCCACCCAGGCACCCCTGGAGCAGGGCTTCTTAACCTTAGCACTACTGACATCTTGGGCCAGATAATTGTTTTCTTTTTTTTTTTTTTTTAAGGTTTTATTTATTTACTTATTGGTCAGAGAGAGAACAAGCAGGGGGAGCAGGCAGGCAGAGGGAGAAGCAGTCTCCCAACTCAGCAAGCCCAATGGGGGTCTCAATCCCAGGACCTGGGGATCATGACCTGAGCAGCTGTTTAACCAACTGAGCCACCCAGGAGTCTGTTGGGCCAGATAATTCTTTGTTGTGAAGATAATTGCATTGTTGTGTACAATACAATCTTATATATTACAGTATGTTTAGCAGCATCCCTGGAGTCTACTCATTAGATGTCAGTAATACCCAGTTGTGACAACCAAAAATGTCTTTGGTGTCAAATGTTGCCTGGGAGGCAAAGATCACCCTCTGCTGAGAACCACTAATGTAGAGATATGCATAAATTCCTTTTGCATTGTAACAAAGTACTGATTAATTGTGCCACATAGATCAGGGAAATCCTCATGGAGTTGAGGACATTTGAGCTGAGTACTTTACTTGACAGGGGAGGTAGGAGAAAGTGTTCTAAATGTGTTATTCGTAAGCGTGGGGCAAAAATGCCACAAAACACAGCTTATTTAAAGAACTGTGAGTAGCCTAAAGTATTCAAATCTTAGAGGCATGAAGAAGAACTAATTAAAAGGGTTGGTGAGGGCCTCAGAGGCACCATTTAGCCTTACCATTTTACCATTCAGGTTTACCAAAGTACAAAGCAGAAATGTTGAAATAGAAAATACTGAGAAAAGTCTTAACTGATATTTCTCTATATGGATATTCTTAGAGAAGGAGGAAAAGGTGATATTTATGAATATTCTTTCTATATGTAAGCACTTTACTAGTTTCTTAGTATATATGATTGACCCTTGAACAACACAAGAACAACACAAGGTTGAACTCCATGGCTCCACTTACATGTAGATTTTTTTACAATGCTTTAAATTTGTTTTCCTTATGATTTTCTTAATATTTTCTTTTCTCTAGCTTACTTTATCATAATAATATAGTACCCATTTTGTTTGGCAAGAAGTTGGAACATTATTCTGGTACTACTCTAAGGAAGGCTGTAGAAAAACTGGTCATTTGCTACTACGAGTCTGGGATTGGAGAGAATTCAGGCCAGATTAAATTAAAAGTTAGTATGCCCACAGGACATTCTTGGATACCTACTGCAGAGGAGGCAAACTTTACCTCTAGACCTCCTACGTTTCAGCTGGGGCTCTTTAATAAAAAACCAAATATACAAGGAAGAACAAAAAGTATATTAACGGGTATAGTGCACACCACGTTGGAGAAATCTACACCCAAGTAACTCAAAATGGTGACTTAGAATTTCAGCATATATAGGACACAGTACACTGGTGGAGAAATGACAGAACAAAGGAAAGCAGTTTTAGGCTTCCATGGGCGACACGCTGTGGGAAGGTAAGTATATGACAAAATTCCTAGAGCAAGGTTTCTTTGCAGATTCCTCTTATGCTATCTCTGGGCCGAGTCTGTCTCCAGTAAAAGGAGAATTTATATAATCAACAAACTGAACACCTTAAATTTATGCAATGTTATATGCCAATTATATCTCAATAAAGTTGAAAAAAATATGTATATAATATGCCACATCTTCTTTATCCATTCCTTTGTCAGTAGACATTTGGGCTTTTTCCATATTTTGGCTACTGGGGACATTGCTGCCATAAACTTTGGGATGCAAAACAGAGGATCATAGGGGAAGAGAAAAAAATAAGATGAAACCAGAGAGGGAGACAAACCATTAGAGACTCTTAGTCATTGGGAACAAACTGAATGTTGCTGGAGGAGGTGGGGTGGAAGGATAGAGTAACAGGTGATGGACATTAAGGGGGGCGGGGCATGTGTTGTAATGAGCACTGGGTGTTATATAAGACTGACGAATCACAGACCTGTGCCTCTGAAACCAATAATACATTATAGTTAATTAATGGAATTAAAATTTTAAAAAAACCACTAAATGTCATGGGGAAGCACAATTCAGATTGGCTGCCACTGTCAAGAGCTCACAATTTAGTATGAGTTGGATGAATTACTGTATATATATACAATTAACTAAAAATTTACTAAAAACACACTCATTCAGGTATCTTATGGGTAACTCAGAATAAGCATGTCTAGAATGGAGATAAATGAGGTTAAGCTTTCCTTTCAAGCCTGCTTATTCTTGTGTTTCCTACTTTGAACGTGACACAGTATGTATTAACCTGGTTCCCTAAGCCCAAGAGTTTGACTTTTCTCCCTCACACCTTAAAACCAGTCAGTCCCAGAGTTACAGCCAAGATTTGCCCTCCATATAGTTAAGTTCTCTACGACGAATGTATCTCTTGCTTTGTATTTATATCTTACCTTGCCCTGCTGGCACTTCTGTGCTTCATTATTGCTAATCTTTTGTTATAACCAACCAACTAGTCTTCCATCTTCATACTTCTCCCCTAACCATTTCCCCAACCCACTAATAATCTTTCTTTTCTTCTGTGTTTATTAGTAGCTTTTAAGCTAATGTGTAAGCTCATTAGCATACAGCTCAAGCCATTTAACCTAGGCCAATAGGCTCCTCTTCTTATCTCTTACCAGTTACCTCCTCCTCAACTATGCTCCTGCCTTTTGAGCTATTTAGAATTTGTCCATGTGGGGGCACCTGGGTGGCTCAGTGGGTTAAGGCCTCGGGTCATGATCCCAGGGTCCTGGGATCGAGTACCGCATCCGGCTCTCTGCTCAGCAGGGAACCTGCTTCCCTCTCTCTCTCTGCCTGCCTCTCTGCTCACTTGTGATCTGTCTCTCTGTCAAATAAATAAATAAAATCTTAAAAAAAAAAAAAAGAATTTGTCCATGTGTAGTACTGCTTCACATCTTATACTTAGTTCCCTCCTCTGGAAAATTCTTACCCTCCAGTTCTGTTCAACTATTCAACTTTGTCTAATTTCTACTCATTTTAAGACTTAGGTTAAGTAACATATCTGAAAACTTACCTAGCCTCTCTCTCCTTCCTGATCCGTGACTGACAGGCCCCAAGTAGGCTCTGATAACACTCATTCTGTTACTACTTTCATCAGCACCGAACATGGTGTTATCCAAACTTCCCCATATATTAGCTGTGGGGGAATTAGCTAGCTTCTCTATGCCTGTTTCAAAATAAGGATACTGGGGCGCCTGGGTGGCTCAGTCAGTTAAGGGTCTGCCATTGGTTCAGGTCATGGTCCTGGGGTCCTGGGATCAAGCCCGGTTTGGGCTCTCTCTTCATCAGGGTGTCTGCTTCTCTCTCTCCTGTGCTCTCTCTCTCACTTGCGCTCTCTCAAATAAAGTCTTAAAAAAAATAAGGATACTGTCGGTGCCTATCTCTTAGAATTGCTTTGATTGTTAAGTGAGTCAGTCCTTATAAATGTTTAGAAAAGTTCCTGGGACATAAGTCAGTTCTCCGTAAATGTTAACCTTTGTTTTTATCACTATCATTGTTTCCATGTGAGATGTCCAGTAGGCAATTGAAAATGTAAGTCTTAAATTCAGAAGGAGAATTTAGTGGTTAGAAGAATTTGCGGGAGTCATTTGTTGATTTAACCACTGAAACTGGAATTGAGATACCCCAAGGCAAAAATGTGGATTGAAAAGATTGGAGTTTTAAAGACAGAATCTTGGGGAGCTTTTTATTTAAGGGCCAGATGATGAAATTGCTAAGGAAACTCAGTAGTAAGAGTTCAGGAGATCAGAGAACCAGGAGGCGATGATACTGCAAAGTTCTCAAAAATACCACGCTCTGCAGAAGTTCAGTAACAAACTTAACAGTCATGGGGAACATTTGAGCTGTAAAACCTAATGAAATATTGGCTGATGGCAGGCTTGTTATTTATTTTGTCTTCATATAAAATCAGTGTCAAAATTAATAATTGTAAGCTATATTCATATTTTGGGAGTTGTCTTTACAGGCAAAGCTATTCTGTCTTTTTTTCCTCATACTTAAAGACAGTTATGACTTGAGTCTAAAGGAATAATTACTAATTATAGTTTACCTGTGGATAAGTGAACATATAACCTAAGTTAAAACATAAGTGATAGCATCTGCTCACAGTCTTATTTACCTTTCGGTACTTTAACCCCTTTGTATCTCTGTTAATACCATTATCCTGGCCTAGAATGTACTTGCTTCTCTTTTTATCTGAGACTGCCCTTCTGAAGGCCCAGGTCAAACAACATCTCTTCTAATTTTTTTTTTTAAAGATTTTATTTATTTATTTGACAGAGATCACAAGTAGGCAGAGAGGCAGGCAGAGAGAGAGGAGGAAGCAGGCTCCCTGCCAATCAGAGAGCCTGATGCGGCGGGCTCGGTCCCAGGGTCCTGGGACCGCGACCTGGGCTGAAGGCAGAGGCTTTAACCAACTGAGCCACCCAGGCGCCCCTCTTCTAATTCTTTATAACCTTTCAACTGCATTAAGCCTATGTTATCAGATATTCTAATTTAACTGAAATTAGAATTGTTTTCCTAATGAATTTGCAAAATTTTCCTGAATGTCTTATGCCCATTGTATCTAGCATGGAAACACAGCCAACTATAGGCACTCAGGGTTATCCTTACTGTGATGCATAGGACCAGATTTCTGAGTCATGTAGCACATTTCTAGAAACACTGAGCCTAGTCTCATTAGCATTTCAAAAAGTATAAGAAAGGGATGCCTGGCTGGTTCAGTTGGTTAAATGGTTAAGCGTCTGCTTTTGGATCAGGTCGTGATCCCAGGGTCCTGGGATCTAGCCCCACATTGGGCTCCCTGCTCAGCAGAGAGCCTGCTTCTCTCTCCCTCTGTTTGTCTGCGTGCGTGTGCGTGCTCTCTCTTCCTCTCTCTGTGTCAATTAAGTAATCTTTAAAATACATATAAATTTTTTAATTAAATATATATGAAAGAAATGTCAGTCATATGTATGATCTACTTTATATTTTTCATTTGATAAATGCCTATAACAAGACAAAGTCTAAAATCTGTTTTATTTCCTCTTAATAGATATGAAAATAAATAATTGCATGGGTTTTATAATTCTTTCTATTGTAGGTAGGTAGAGATCCCTCAATTCACATATGGGATACAGAGACCATTAAACCATTGTCAGTATTAAAGGGCTGTCACCAATATGGTGTTTGTGCTGTTGATTTCTCAGGTAAGGATGTTTTCTGTCTCAGTAAGAATAACCAAAATGCAGAGGTGATATATAGCATTATAGTCTAAATTGGTGTTACCTAAACTTGTCACCTAGCTATGACCTTTACAATTTTTTTCAAATATGCATGCTATTGTCCTAACCAGTCAGGGCTGAGAGTGTAGGTTTCCTGGCTGGCTTATAATTTAATGAGTATTATTTTAAAAAACCATTAATGTAAATATGTTTCTATTTTTAAATGTCTATATAACATCTAAAACCATCTGAATTACCCACTAGTGCTTATGTAACTCCCACTTTAGGCAAACCCCAATGTCACGTAATATTTTACAGCCACAGGGTAAATGAAAATATTTAGGGTAAAAGCTAAGAAGGAAAGAGGTTAATTTGTTTTGTAACTTTTCTATGAAGTAACAAATTCAAGTTATCTTATAAAAATAATTTCAAGCGATTTTAGCTCTTTCCTGTATATTTAAAAGTTTAGGGACTCCTGGGCAGCTCAGTTGCTTAAGCATCTGACTTCAGCTCAGGTTGTAATCTCAGGGTAACTGGGAACTAGTGCCACGTCGGGCTTCACTCTCAGTGGGGAGTCTGCTTCTCCTTCTCCCCCCACTCATGCACTCTCTCTCTCATTCTCTCTCAATAAAATCTTTTTTTAAAAAAAAGTTTAACAAATACACATAGGTCTACAATGAAAGCTAGGCTGTGTATTTGGAAGAGGGGAGAGATGCCATTGATAGAGGATTTCATTTTAAGAAACAGTAAATTTGTACTTTCTGCAGCTCTTACTAAAATGAGAGTTATTGGGAAGAAGCATAAATATGCATTTAAGGATCTTCTTAAATATGCATTTAAGGATCTTCTAAAAGTCAAGAAATAAGATTAATGGCAAACTGAAGGAATCAGTAAGAAAAATATCACTAGTAATGATAATGAAATAATTGAGGTTTGCAAAAAGTGGCAGAGTGGCCAATGTGTAACTAGTTTGGGGCTTTGCAACTTGTAAACGTGTGCACACTGTCAGCATGACTGACTTAGTTCAATCATTTGTCCAACACTTCATTACTTGTTTGATAATAGTAACAAATAATATAATTGACCTTCACTGAAAACAGTCCTGTTAATGACAAAACATGGTTGTAACCTACATCTTTTTCCATTCAACTAATTTTCATAATCACTGAGTCCTATATCAAAATAGAGTTCTTACAGTAAGTTTAATTGAAGTAAATCTTTTCTTCTTTTTTTTCCTTTCCTTCTCATTTTAAAATCTTTTTCCACTTACCTTCCTCCTTCCCCCATTCTCATCTGGTGGAGAAATAAGGAAAACGAAGTCAAGGACAACGTCAACAATGTTTAGATGCATTGAGAAATTGTTCTTCCCCTCTTTATAAATTCTGGTTCTTTTTATAGCTATATGTATGCATGGCTAACATTTAACATCATTTTATAAAATTTTAAATGGTGCTGTAGGTTTTAGAATATGTACTGAATGGTTTTTACCTTCTGAATGTTAATGGTCAGTCTCTCTCTGATTAATTTTTATAGCTGATGGGAAACGTTTGGCTTCAGTTGGAATAGATGATAGTCACACTATTGTGCTGTGGGACTGGAAGAAAGGAGAGAAACTTTCAGTAACAAGGTGGGGAAAAATCTCGATATCACACTGGCAAAATAATGAAATTACTTAAAAATTTTTTCTATTAAAACAGCATTGAAATAAAATATGTAACCTTTTTAAAAAATTGCTGTCATTTTTATAACCGTTGAATAAGTAGTATAATCATGGTAAAAAGACAAATGATTTGAGAATTTATTGGTAGGTTTATCCCTTGTGGACCTGCTTTTAATGTAATAATACATTGGAAGTAGCTTTTATCTAAACTCTTTATTTATGGAGAAAGTGAATTCTGTACAGTGAATTCTACTATACGGTAATCTACAGTGTGGCCATTGGAAATGCTCAAATCATATATTTGAGTGACAGAAGAAACATACACCTGTATATCACAAAGAAGCTATAGATTATGTATATTTTCTCTCACATTTTCCATTTTCTAAATTTTCTACAATGAGCATGTATTATTTTTATAACAAAAAATATTAACAATTACTTTAAAGGAGGAAGTAGTCAAGTGTCAGATTATTTTTTAACATCCTATTCCTTAATGTGCGACATTAAAGCACTTTTAAAATAGAGATAAATGCTTTTTTCAGTACATAAACAATGGCAAACTATCTCAAAGATAGTTTGAGAGGAACTTTGTGTTTGTAATGGCTATATTAAGCTGTAAGAAAATATTATAAAAAATTTTTTCTTTAACTGATTCATGCCACAATTCCCTATTCACAGTACTATAGTAGGTGCTATCCAAAAGAAGTTCAGTTCTTACTGTTCCTATGTTTGAAGATTACGTTGAAAATAATTAAATTAAAATTATGACAAGGGGTGCCTGGGTGGCTCAGTTGGTTAAAGCCTCTGCCTTTGGCTCGGATTGTGATCCCAGGGTCCTGGGGTGGAGCGCAGCATCGGGCTCTCTGCTCAGCAAGGAGCTTGCTTTCTCTCTCTCTGCCTGCCTCTCTGCCTACTGTGATCTCTGTCAAATAAATAAAATAAAATCTTTAAAAAAAAATAAAATCATGACAAAATAACGTACAAATGCACGATTATATAGCCCAAACCTGAGAGACGTGTAGCAAAGTATTGAGTAGTGAAGTAATCACAATATGGTATGGATTAGGTAAAAGATTATTATAGGAGAGATTTATCTTCA
Source organism: Taxidea taxus jeffersonii (assembly GCA_003697995.1). Taxonomy (NCBI): domain Eukaryota; kingdom Metazoa; phylum Chordata; class Mammalia; order Carnivora; family Mustelidae; genus Taxidea; species Taxidea taxus. The sequence continues at coordinate 56,600 of ML104692.1, read as the reverse complement.
GATTTAAAACATTTTGGTATTTTTTTCAGAGGAAGTAAAGATAAGATTTTTGTTGTAAAGATGAACCCCTACGTGCCTGATAAATTAATTACAGCTGGAATTAAACACGTGAAATTTTGGCGCAGAGCAGGTAAGTAAGTGCTTCTTTTTTTACTCCTTTGAAAGAAATTTTTACTTTCAAAAATGATTTAGCTAAGTGCAATACAGTATCCTAGATTGGATCCTGGACAGAAAGGAGACATTCAGTTAATAGAAATGCATCAAACATGTTGGTTTCTTAGTCTGCAGTAATGTAGGATGTTAACATTAGGGGGATTTGGGCAAGGAATATACAAGAATACTCTGTTACCTTTTCATCTTTTATGAAAATCTAAAATTATCCAGGGGCTCCTGGGTGGCTCAGTGGGTTAAGCCTCTGCCTTCAGCTCCGGTCGTGGTCTCAGGGTCCTGGGATGGAGCCCCATATCTGGCTCTCTGCTCAGTGGGGAGCCTGCTTCCTCCTCTCTTCTGCCTGCTTCTCTGCCTACTTGTGATCTGTCTGTCAAATAAATAAATAAAATCTTTAAAAAAAAAAAGAAAATCTAAAATTATCCGAAATATTTGTTTTTTTCAAGTGATTCAAACAAATGTAAGATTGACTTTATTGTCTACAATATTGACTACATTATTTTTGACTGTGTTAATGTAGTATTCATATTTTCAAAAGGGTTTAACTTGGGTTAGCTTGGGTGGCTCAGTCAGTTAAGTGGCTGCCTTCGACTCAGGTCGTGGTCTTGGAGTCCTGAGATTGAGTCCCATGTTAGGCTTCCTGCTCAGCAGCAAGTCTGCTTCTCCCTCCCCTTCTGTGCATACCTCACCCCCCAGCTCAAGATCTCTCTCTCTCTCTCTCTCAAATAAATAGAATCTTTTTTTTTAAGTGTTTAACTTATGAGATTAACCAAGTGATGTTCAGACTCCTTTCTTCTGTTAAAGACACATTTTTTAGTACAGACTGAAAATGAAAAATGCAAAAATTATTTCTATGCTTTAAAATAATACAGGAAACAAATGTATAACTTTAGTCCATTGTAACTGTAAGTTAGGTGCTATGGAAGAAGTTCATATTTTAAAATAAAAAATGTCTCTTTTCTAAATTAAATAGTAGTACACTTATAAATTCCACCAGTCTGATATCAAAGTCTTAGCATACTTAAAACTTTCAGATACAATACACAAATATAAAAGAAGTAAAACATAAAAAAAGTTTTAGTGAATAGATTTCCCAAGTTCGGGTTACTTTCAAATTCACTCTTGGGTTTAATACTTTATCACAAACTCATCAGATCATAGTGTATGTACGTTTACAAAGTAAAAAAGTATTTTCACATTTTTATTCCCATATATTTAAATAAAATTTTAGAATACCTTATTTGTTTAGAATTGCAAATACCGAGCAAGTAATGCTATTATTTCTGTCTTGAAAAAACAAAACAAAACAAAACCGTATAAATTTCTTTGAAATAAGAAACAAAGAAAGTAAATAGTCTTAGAATGAAGAGATTTGCAATTGAATGACTTTTTTCCTTATGTTTGATTAGTCATATAGTAGACCTGAAACTGAACCATAAGGATAAATGTCAAAACTTTGGTGTGCCTTTCAGCCTTCCTCACTTTTGGGGTTCTGATCCACAGAGTTCACTAGACAAGTGAGAAAATAAGTAACCACTTTATTAATCTGAGTAAGTGCTCAGATAAATGCATAACTTTATGTAAATTAGGTAAAGATGTCTTAGGCCTAAGGCTAGAAGGGAGCGTCTTACCTCCTGTCTCAGAACTAGGCTTTGAGAATTCCAACTCATAAATTATTAAGCTGACCTCTAAGAAATTTGAACTCGATTCCATGGTTGGTATGGGCCGGCAGCCACTGAAAGTTTTTGAGTACAGTGATGATGTGACCTGGTACAATAGGAATATGTTATGCCATGCCTATCAGAAAACCCAGTTGATTATTTAAACCGGCAGTGGCAAACTCTTTCTGTAAATGGTGAGACAGCAAATATTTTAGACTCCCCAGGCCCAAGGACATAGTAAAAAAAAAAAAAAAAATACTAGGTAAATACTTATAGAACAAGAGTGAAAACTCCTACCCTGCTTTCTATCCAGTTGCCATGAACTGGAGACATTGTATCCAAGATCAACTTGCTGCAGTGAAAGGGACTTGCAGTTTGGGCTGGAGGAACCATCGTCATGCCCCAGTGACACATAGGTCCTACTGTGTTCTTCTCCCTTCTCACTTTGGGCAGCTAGCCAAAGTTAAGGCAACTCCTGGATTATAATTCCACTGCTAGGTGCTGAGCAGTTGCCATTTGCAAAGTCCTCAATTTGTAGATCACAACCAGTTTAGACCCTGGGCAGCTGCTAGTTGATAGCTGTATGTCAGGGAAGCAGGCTCTAGGAGTAGAAAAGGAAACAGGCATGGCTTCTGTAGCTTACAGTGCTAACTTGTATGCTCTGTACAAAAATAGGTGGTGGCAGGACTTGGCCCACAGCCTGTAGATTGTCTCTTTTGCTCCAGATAGACTATATTCTAGTGAAAACCAGTCCCTTCACTTACATACTAGATCCTTTCTCTTCTCTACTCAAGAGCATCAGTCCAGTTCTTCTTCTCTTCCTCCTCTACATCATCGCTTTTCCCTCTTATTTTTTTCCACACAGCATACAGGTATGGGGTTATTTCTCCATTTTATATAAAACCAAAAGAAAACCCTCTTTCAATTCTACCCTCAAGCTGCTAATCAGTTTTTTATATACCTACTATAATACCTTTAGACTGTTGTTTACATGTTCATTTTACAGTGTATCTTCTCCTTCTTTTGAGAGAAGTCTAAACCTGTTTTGTTTTGCTTTGTTTTTCTTTTACCCCTTACCACTCTACTTAGTTACCCTTACAAGTTCATGAACTACTCTGGCTGCTATATTAAGAAAAGAAAAGAAAACTGACTGAGACTGTGTGGCTCAGTCAGTTAAACGTCTGACTCTTGATTCCAGCTTGGGTCATGATCTCAGGGTCATAAGATTGAGCCTCATGTCAGGCTCTGCACTCAAGGTCTGCTTGAGATTTTTTCCCCCCTCTCTTTGCCCCTTCCCCTATTCATGCTCTATTGCTCTCTAAAGTAAATAAATAAAATCTTAAAAGAAGATAGACTGTCTTCTGCATACAGTTGGAATATGACCACTTTTCATCATCTTCCATGCTACCACTCTGGTCTGTGCCACCCTTATCATTTGCCCAGATGATTGAAATAGCCACGTAACTCTTTCCTTCCTTGCCATTTTCTGATTTACTCTCAAGCCAGAAATCAGAATGAACATATTAATATATGATATGCCAGATTTTATTCCACGAAGCACTTCCCATCACATGCAGAGCAAAAGTTAAATCTTTAAGATGGCCTGTAACTGCCTTTGACCTCTGTGGCTTCATCTCCCATTACTTCCTCCCTTATTTTCTTTGCTACACTATGCTGACCTCAGAAACTGTTCCTTGAAGTTTCTTTCACATTACTGTATTGGGGGCCCTTGCTGATCCCGCTGCCTTGAACAGGGAACAGAGCAGGGAATTTTGTTGTCTGTTTTGTTTGTAGCTCTACCCTAGTGCCTTGAATAGTGCATGGCATATATATATGTATATATATATGTATGTATGTATGCCAGGCATATGTATGTATGGCATATATATATGTGTACATACATACATATATATATATATAGAATAAAAGAATGAATGATTTCAATTGGGGAAAAAATGGGCAAAAGATATCAATAGGTAATGAATGGCTAATAAAAATAGGAAAATATAACAGAGCTCATTAATAATCAGAGAAAGGCACATTAAAACCACAATAAAATTCAGTTGGGGGGGCACCTGGGTGGCTCAATTAAGCGTCTGCCTTTGGCTTGGGTCATGATCCCAGCGTCCTGGGATCAAACCCTATATTGAGATCCCTGCTTGGTGGGAAGCCTTCTTCTCCCTCTCCTACTTCCCCTGCTTGTGTTGCCTCTCTCACTGTCTCTCTCTCTCTGTGTCAAATAAATAAATAAAATCTTTAAAAAAATTCAGTTGATATTTGATATCCCCCAGTCTGACAATATCAAGTGTTCCTGAAAGGTGGGAAACAAAACCTCCTTTCACTATTAGTGGAAGTGTAAGTTGGTGTATCAACTTTCTAGAACAGTTTGGCAACAGATGATACCTCTCATCTATATGCTTTCCCTTTTGCACATACCCTGTCATCATTCCTAGGCACTCCTAGAAAATCTCTTGCACTTATGTAGAAGAGACCTTTACAGGAATATTTAAAGCAGCATTGTTTTCAATAGCAAATGCTTGGAAGCAATTTAACTGCCCATTAATAGGAAAATGAACAGGCTGTTAGGTTCATATAATGGAATGTTTATATAGTTATGAAAATGCATATTCTAGAGGTACAAATCAACGTATATAAAATTCTGTAGTGGATTATTGGTGATAAAAGCAAGTTGCAAAGGAATACAGTTGACACTTGAATGACACGGAGTTTGGACGCTGACCCCCAGCAGAGTAAAAAATCCACGTCTAACTTTTTAAAAATATTTTTGTTTATTTGAGAGAGAGTGAGAGAACATGCACAAGCAGGGGAAGGAGCAGAGGAAGAGGGAGAAGCTGACTCCCTGCTGAGCAGGGAGCCTGATGCGGAGCTCAGTCCTAGGATCCTGGGATCATGACTTGAGCTGAAGGCAGATGCTTAATCAACTGGGCCACCTGGACACCCCAAAAATCTGCATATAACTTTTGACTACCCAAATACTTCTAATAACCTGCTATTGATCCGAAGCCTTTCCAATGACATAGTCAATTAACATACATTTTGTAAGCTATATGTATTATATAGTGTAATCTTACATTAAACTTTAGCAAAGAAAATAGAAAATAGAAAATCACAAGGAAGAGAAAATACATTTAGAGTACTGTGTCTATTGAATTATGTATAAAAGTGGACTTGTGTGCAGTTCAAACCAGTGGTGTTCAGGGTCAACTGTACATGAAATGGTATTTATAGAAAATCTTAAAACATGAAAAATATGGCATATTGCCTAAGAATTTACAAATAAGTAGTAAAATGTACTAAAGAATGCATGAAAGTAGTCAACAGCCCATTCACAAGAGTAGAGGGTGAAGAAAGGAGATGGGATTGGCATCATGCTTTGGTTTTAGTAATTTTGCGTAGATTGAGAGGGGAATGTACGCAAGTTCTTATATTACTTTTTATATTTTTCTGTTTTCTTAAATATGTCATAATAAAAATTTTGAAGAACAATCAGAAGTGCTGAGAATTGATCAAAAGCTGATTTAGTGTACATGTTTCTATCCAAAGAGCTGTGGCCTAAAAACTGCCATGGATATGGCTGTCTCAGCCAGGCAAGTCGCTGATTGAGAGACCTTTATTTTTCTTTTAAAGTCTCCATACTATTACACATTTAAACAATAAAAGTAGGAAAGAAATTTTATCACTTTAGAATTTTACACATTTTAAAAATGGTACTTCTGTGATATTTTTCATGAACCAGGAGGAGGATTGGTTGGAAGAAAAGGCTATGTAGGCACACTGGGGAAAAATGACACGATGATGTGTGCAGTGTATGGATGGACAGAAGAGATGGCTTTTTCTGGAACATCCACAGGAGATGTGTGTATCTGGAGAGATGTCTTTCTTGTGAAAACAGTTAAAGCACATGATGGGCCGGTGTTTAGTATGCATGCATTGGAAAAAGTAAGTATTCTAAAGATATTTTTAAGTTAAATGTAATTTGGTCATGGATCGTAGAGCATTTTCACAAGTAAAGGAATATTGTCTTTCTGCTTAGTAGAGCTACTCATTAATAATCCGTGAACCAGAGTCTTCCTACCTTCTTTTATTAAACTTTTTCAAACTTCTGAACACAGTGAAGTGGGTCTGCTATGAAAAAAAAAAAAAGTTTAACTTAATATTTATTAATCTCTTTCTATGTCAACAATTATTTGAGTGCTTTATTATCACCATATCCTGTGATCCTCTGTTTATGAAGGATGGGATTATGAAGCCTCCAAGAGAAAATACGTATCTTGCTGAAAGTGTTAGAACTACCTTATGGTTGCAGATTACAAACCTTATTCTTAAAGTTCTGTCCTAAAAGTAGATTGTTTAGTGTCCCTGTAAATATTTTTGCAGATTCCTTGCTAATATATAAAAAACACAATTGATTCTTATGCTAATTTGCTCATAAGCTGTAACTTTTAGCTGTTAATGTTCTTTCCCCTAGAATTTTTCAACATAAGGAAGATTCTTGTTTTTAGAAATCTTTAGGTCTTTATTAACTTGAAGTGTTTACTTTCAAAGGGATTTGTAACTGGAGGAAAAGATGGTATAGTAGCTCTTTGGGATGACTCCTTTGAAAGATGTCTCAAGACCTATGCTATCAAAAGAGCTGCTTTGGCACCGGGATCTAAAGGTGATTTGAGGGGCACCTGGGGGGCTCAGTCAGTTAAGCATCTGCCTTCAGCTCAGGTCATGATCCCAGAGTCCTGGGATCATGCCCCACATCAGGCTCTCTGTTCAGTGGGGAGTCTGCTCCTCCTCCTTCCTCTGCCTGCTGCTCTGCCTACTTATGCTCTCTTCTCTCTCTGTCAAATAAATAACAAGCTTTAAAAAAATATGATTTTAAATTTAATTTCCTTTGTAGGATAAGCTGTTAATTGCTCATTAACATGCATGGTCCCTGAGGTGGAGCACATGGAATACATTTTTCCTTCTTTACTAGATAGGCATTAGAATTTAATGGGAGAAGCCATTTAAGTAGCACCACAATTCTTGCTGTCCTTTCAAAAATCTATTTTCTTTCATACATTGCAAAATATTAACAAAGCACAAGATTATTCATGTTAATTTTGATCATTTTTAATGTTTCAAAGAAAATTGCCACATGAGCATCACACTTATTACCAGTCAAGAATTTGTTTTAAAGTTTGGCATTTTGTTTCACATTCGTGTTTTGTTGACCTTTCCTATTTATCCTTACATGCCCTTCCTTTTACCCTTTCTCTCAGTGTGTTAAGTTACTACATCACATTCTCTCTAACCTCCAGGCCTTTCTGTATGCTATTACTTTGCCTAGAATTTGCCCTTTCTCCTCCCTCCCGCCTCCTCTAATTACGAGACCACAGACTTATTTTCAGATCTCAATAGGGTGATTTCTTCCACTTCCGTCTCCCTTCTACCCCCTCAAGAAAGGGAAAATTCCCTTACAATTGCCCTGTTTAAATACAGTCCTCACAGAGGGTCTGTTTTCTTCATTGTATGCCCTGTAAGAGCAGAAGCTGGCTCTGTTATGTTTACCATTTACATCTCTGAAGCCTTCCTAGGACATGGTCGACATAAATCAATCTTAAGTTGAATTAAAATTACTCATCAGAATATTGTAGGTGCTCAAAGAAGGTAAGGAGGTGAATGAGGAGGGGAAAATACACAAATATAAGAGGAAAAGAAACAGTCAACAGAACAGTAGTAAAAGATCTGGGATAAGAGGGAATTATAGTATGTAGGGGATTCTTTTGAGATTAGCAAATTGAGTGGTTTGGGAAAATAGAGTGCATTTATTAGAATATTTAAAATACAGGGGAAAGCAGCCTGGTAATGTGATTCTCATTGTCAAAAGAGCATCATTGGCAATATATACATCTTTGTGTTCTAGTAATTTTATACTTTATAGAAAAACATCTTCATTTAACATTTCAGGTCTTCTCTTGGAAGATAACCCATCTATACGTGCCATATCATTAGGACATGGTCATATTTTAGTTGGTACAAAGAATGGTGAAATACTAGAAGTGGATAAAAGTGGCCCAATAACACTTCTGGTCCAGGTAATTTGAAAAGATAATATACCTTTTTCTCTTTGTATGTCATTGATTCAATACCTAAGAGTCAAAAATTAACAGTAGTGAAAAATAATGTTAAATTAGGGAAATATTTGATAATGTATGCCAAAAAATTTTTAATTTAATTATAGCTAAATGAGTAGATACCAGTAAATAAATACACATGTTATCATGTGGAATAACTGCCATTATTTTAAGTAATTTCTTATCATAAAACAAGAAACCAATGAAAAGGAAAAACAGTTGTAATTAATTAAACCAAGTCACTTTATTTCATATTTATTTTTATTTCTTTGAAATATATTGTTGAATGTCAGGCAGTTTTTATTTGAAACTCTATTTTCATCATTAAGTTTCTAATTTAAAAAATAAATGAACATATGCTAAAAATTTTATTGCTGAAAACATTTATCAGTGAAAATGTTAATAATAAAAATCTAGCAGTATAAACTTTTGTATGATAGAAATATAAAATGAAGGAGCAGGATCAGCTGATCCTTAACATTTTTTTATCAGGAATGCCGTATTTTTTAGTTGTACATTTCCTATATGTATTGTTTTTCTGAAAGTAGGGAGACAAATCAATACTATAAAACAGCAAATGAGGTAGGATCTATCCTGCTGAAAAGTTGTCCTCCTGCAACTCTATATAGTAACACCAATTTTGAGTTTACCTTTTATTCTGAGAAAGAATTATGTTCTTTCTCATTACAGACTTATTTCTTCTCCACCCCTTTCCTCCCACCTCACTTCTGTTATAACAACACAGAGCACACGTAGATGAGAACACTGCACATACTTTAATGTTAATATAAAATCCTAATGTGCCAAGTGGAATTTGTAAGCAAATAACAAAACATTTTATATTAAATTTATTGTCCAAATTTGGTGTCTTACTCTTGAACTTCAGTCACATAATATTCCTTTGAAATAAAAAGATGATGAAGTCATGGTGTTTAACATGTTTATGATCTCTTAGAAAATATTAGCACAAGTACACTTTTACAGATGAATCTATGGACAGAACTTTTCAAAAACACAGGCAATTTTATAATTGTAAGAAAAGGTTTGAAGTGATAAATGGCATCCTATTATTTTTTATGTTTATTATAGTGTGTAAGATTTTAAATATCTATTGTCTCTCTCCTAAACATCAGAAACAAGACAAGGATACCATTCTCACCATTATTGTCCAACAGTGTGTGTAAGGTCTTAGCCAATCCAGAAAAACATTATAAAGTCTAAGTGTTTGAAACAAATGGATAAGACTGTCAGTATTTGCAGATATGATAACCCTATATCTTGGGTATTCAAGATAATAAACTGAAAAATCATTAGAACAAATTAGGGAGTCCTATAAAGTGAGATTCAGAATCAACATGTAAAAATCAATAGCATTTCTTCAAATCAGCAATAATCAGTTAGAAAATATGGTACAAAAATGGAACTCATTTTTGAAGAAATGAAAAAGAAAACTATGGAAAAAATATGATTGGTCTTCTTGGGTTGTATTAAAGCCCCCGTATTCTTAGTGGCATGACTCCCAATGTAGAGCCTCCATCTCAGAATAAGGGGGTGGTCGGAAGGGAATTCATCAAGGATTTAACTAGCAGGTAGCTGGGGGCAAGATGAAATGCCAGGAAAAAATATGCAAGATCAGTATTAAGAAAACCATAAAGTTTTACTAAAGATCTAAAAGATCTAAATAACTTATAAATACTATATGATCATAAACCAAATCCAAATGAAATTTTTCAGAAATTCTGGGAAGAGTTTTTAAAAATCATCTAGAAAAAAAAATACCCCCAAATAATCGAAATTGTTGAGAAACTCCATGCTGTAAATGAGATATTATAAAACTATAATAATTAAAGTATGGAGACATACAGGGAAATACAAATCAAAACCACAATGAGATAGATATCACATCCCACCTGTCAGAATGGCTAAAATAAAAAACTCAAGAAACAACAAGCATTGGCAAGGATGTGGGAAAAAAGGAACACTTGTGCACTGTTGGTGGGAATACAAACTGGGACAGCCACTCTGGAAGGCAGCATGGAGGTTCCTCAAAAACTTAAAACTAGAACTACCCTGTGATTCACTAATCACACTACAGGGTAATCACACTACAGGGTATTTAACTTAAGAATGCAAAAACACTAATTTGAAGAGGTACATGCACCCTTTGTTTATTGCAGCATTATTTACAGTATCCAAATTATGGAAGCAACCAAAGTATCCATCAATAGGTGAATGTATGAAAAAGATGTATATATATACATATACACACACGCCTGCACATGGTGGAATATTATTCAGCCATAAAAAGGAATGAAATCTAGGCGCACCTAGGTGGCTCAGTAGTTTAACCTCTGACTTTGGCTCAGGTCATGATCCCAGGGTCCTAGGATAGAGCTCTGCATCAGGCTCCCTGGTCAGCAGGAAGCCTGCTTCTCCTCCTCCCACTCCCCCTACTTGTGTTCCTTCTCTTGCTGTGTCTCTCCCTGTCAAATAAATAAAACCTTTAAAAAAAAATCTTGCAATTTGCTAGATGGCAACATGGATGGAGCTAGAGAGTATAATGCTAAGCAAAATAAACCACTCAGAGAAAGACAAATACCATCTGATTTCACTCACGTGTGGCATTTAAACAAAACAAATGAACAAAGTGGGGAAAAAGAGACCAAAAACCAGACCCTTAACTATAGAGAACAAACTGATGGTTACTAGAGGGGATGTGGTTGGAAGATGGGCGGTATAGATGAAGGGGATTAAGAATACACTTACCGGGACGCCTGGGTGGCTCAGTTGGTTAAGCGGCTGCCTTCGGCTCAGGTCATGATCCCAGCGTCCTGGGATCGAGTCCCACATCGGGCTCCTTGCTCAGCAGGGAGCCTGCTTCTCCCTCTGCCTCTGCCTGCCACTCTGCCTGTGCTCGCTCCTGCTCTCTGTCTGACATAAATAAATAAAATCTTTAAAAAAAAAAAAAAAGAATACACTTATCTTGGTGAGCACTGAGTAATATAGGGAACTGTTGAATAACTCTGTTGTACACCTGAAACTAACACTGTATGATTATCTACACTGGAATTTAAAAAGTATGTAGATGTATGCATACAACAGAAATACATTCAGATGTATCAAGAAAAAACATGTACATCAGTCTTTGTAGCAGTATTCTGTGGATCAGTTTGGGGAGTGGCATCTCTTAACAATATTAAATTATATCAGTGAACATGGGATCTCTACTTTTTTTTTTTTTTTAGATCTTTAACTTTTTTCAGTAGTTTTATAGTTTACAATATAAAGATCTCACAGTTTTGTTTTGTTTTTAAATAACAGACCTCATTTACTCTAATAGTTTTTTAGTGGATTTTTCAGATTTTCTCAGCATAAGATCATATGAGCTTTAAATAGAGTTTTACTATTCCTTTTCCAATCAGGATGCCTTTTACTTCTTTTTCTTGCCTAATTGCCCTGGCTGGAATCTTCAGTGCAATGTAGACTAGAAGTAGTGAGAACATCCTTGTCTTGTTTCTAATTTTAGGGAGGGAGCATCCAATATTTTACCATTATGCTTAAGTAATCTCTACACCCAAGAAGAGGCTTGAAGTCACAACTCCTTATCATTAAGTTTAATGCTAACTGTTGATTTTTCATAGATGCCCTTTATCAGATTGAAGAATTACTCTTCTGTTCCTAGTTTGATGCTAGTTTTTATCATGAAACAGTATGTCCTTTGTCAAATGCTTTTTCTTTGTCTATTGAGAGATGATCATGTGGTTTTTATTTTATTCTATTGATAAGGTATATTACATTAATTGGTTTTCACCTTTTAAACCCACCTTGCATTCCTGGGATAAACCCCAGTTGGTTGTGGTATATGATTGTTTTTGTATGTGTTGGAATCAGTTTGCTATTTTTGGGGATTTTAGCATCCACATACTGTATATAAGGGATAATTGGTTTATAGTTTCTTTGTGATGTCTGATTTTAATAACAGACTCCTTGGATCCATAAAATGATTCAGGAAGTGTTCTCTCCTCTTTGAGTCTTTTTCCCTGGCCATATCCAGCCATTAAGTCCATTACGTTGCTGGATGATTGCTCTACTGTTCTCAACATTTGCCCCAGAACATAAATTACTCCACAGATCAAACTGATCAAATTCAGGCTCCCTAAAATGGACATCCATTCCCTAGATTAGTGTTTGAGATTTATTTTGACTTGAAGCAGTCTCCCCTGAAATTACCCTGGTTCTGTTGGACAAACTCACTGGCCTTCTGTTTAGCTTATGTAAATAATAAGTACCAGTTACCATCAAGTATCTTTCATCTTAACCTTCATTGTTTTCAAAAGCATCTTTAGGCTTAAACTTTCCTACACTATGTAATAATGTAGTCATTTCTTTTGAGAAGAGATTAGGAGCTGTTATACTTCTTGCTTCTTCCTCCAGGCACAATCTCTGATCCAAGGCTCTGGAGTTGAGGGTGAGGGCAATGGAATGCTCCTTTCTGAGTGTCCCTTGCTTTAGAAGCTGAGTGCTCAGTTTAGGGTGGGGGTAGTGGGAGGTAGTAGCCTTAGGTCTTCTTGGGTTGTATTAAAGCCCCCGTATTCTTAGTGGCATGACTCCCAATGTAGAGCCTCCATCTCAGAATAAGGGGGTGGGCAGAAGGGAATTCATCAAGGATTTAACTAGCAGGTAGCTGGGGGCAAGATGAAATGCCAGTCATCTGCTCCTTCTGGGAAGATAGCCCATTAGATTAGGGGGTAGGGAAAGAGAGTGCCCACACTCTGTGTTCTTGGTTACATCAGGCTGGTGTGGACTTTTCAAGTCGGTGAGTTAGAAAGAGGCAGGAAAGGAGTGGGTCTCAGTTCAAATATTGCAATTTTTCTTACCAGATTTTTTGAATAAATGTTTCTTTTGTCATAACTCCTTGGAGCCATTTCCAGAGACCTTAAAATTTTTTTTTAAAAATTTCATCAGTTTGACTGGAGAGCAGGTCTACAGCACTCCTTACTCTCACATGCACGGAGTTCCTCCCATATGGTGATTTTTAACATTCCAAGGCAGCCAATTCTTATTCTCTCCACTCAATGAAATTTCAGGATTTTTAAACTAATTTTGACACTAACTTGATTATATTATAATTGTGAAGAGATGGTTGATACAAAAGCATTTTAAGGTATAGTTCAAAGATAAAGAGAAAAGTTTTATTAGGTTACTGTAATATTTATTATCCTATCATTATATGTTATCAGCTGTCTGTAGTTTTCTTCTAAATACACATATATTTAGGTTAAATTGATCTTAACTGTGTTCTCTTTGTAGGGACACATGGAAGGAGAGGTGTGGGGTTTGGCTACACATCCTTATCTGCCCATCTGTGCTACTGTAAGTGATGATAAAACCTTAAGAATATGGGATCTCTCTCCTAGTCATTGTATGTTGGCTGTCCGGAAACTGAAAAAGGGTAAGAGGCTCTCAGGCTTTAACATAGAATAAGTTGTCACAGTTTTCCAACCCTCACAAATGTAAGAAAGCAATAGTAGGTATATAAAAAAGACTTTTAATGTTTATTCCATGCATGCTTGTTCATGATGATATGTAAAGAAAATTAATTATACCCAATCTTTGCTTTATGGCACCTCCTCTGATCATACCTATCCTGAGCCAGTGTGCAGTGTTCTGTTGGAAAGAAAAAATACAGGAATGTAGGAAGAAAACAGAAGCTAAATTTTCCACCCTTTATGACTAAGAAAAAAGGCCTTAATTTAAAAAGAGGTAGCAAAATTGAAGAGAGGACATTTTAGGGTGAAACAGAACTGAGCACATTTGTAAGTATCAAATGAAGCTAGCCTGCCCATATAGAGAGGTAAGAGGTGCCATTTTTGGAGCAGGGCAGATATTATTAATCTAGGGCAATTAAGGATGTACAGATAACTTTGAATTTCTTAGTGAGCTTGTAGGGAATGTTAATTTATAGCATGGAGGCATTGTAGGAGGAGCTCTTGTTGAAAAGTTTGGAAATTGTGACTATAAGAAGTGAGAATCAGCAGATGAAGGAAAGGATTGTCAGACCATAATAAGGGCCAAGTTGAACTTAGGTAACATGAATTTGTAATTTATTTTTATTTCCATCTATTGACTTAATCTGTTCTGTTTTTTTAATGTTACTATATTTATTATTTATACTTAACTAAAATCTAAAATTAATCACAACCTTTAGAATAATTGAACCCCAGTCACTGCCCCTTCTCTTCTCTCTCTTTTGAGTTATGGATGTTTCATTCTTTGGTGGGTTTTTCTCCCTGAGAACTAGAAAAGATTACCAAATATTATCTCAGTGGTTCTGTATTGAATTTTCCACATGAAAGTTTACAGTAAAACCACAGTCACACCTTTGTCTACACAGGAAATCATGGTACCAAATATTCTTTTCTTCACAAGGCCATAGGAAATCCTTATCAGTCAAATTTGAACATAGTTGCTTTTAATACCCCTTAGATTTTCATTCTTTTTTTTGTTGTTTAACTTTCTTTTTTTAATTGAAGTATAATTGACATACAGCATATTTGTTTCAGATGTACAACATAATGATCCAATATTTGTATATATTGTGAAATATATTATGAAATATATATATTGTGAACATTACAGTAAATCTAGTTAACATCCGTTGCCATACATAGTTACAAAATGTTTTTTTATGATGAGAACTTTTTTTATCTACTTTTTTTTTTTTTTAAGATTTTTATTTCTTTGACAGAGAGAAAGATCACAAGTAGGCTGAGAGAGAGGGGGGAAGCAGGCTCCCCGCTAAGCAGAGTCAGTCGGGGCTAAATCCAAGGACCCCGAGATCATGACCTGAGTCGAAGGCAGAGGCTTAACCCACTCGTCACCCAGGCGCCCCAATGATGAGAACTTTTAAGATCTCCTTTTTTAACAACTTCCAAATACACAATACAATATTATTAACTATAGTCATCATGATGTACATTATATCCCCATGACTTACTGATTTTATAACTGGACGTTTGTACCTTTTGACCCCCTCACCCACTTGGCCCACCTGCCAGTAGCAACCACCAGTCTTGTTCTTTGTATCTATAAGCCTGGGGTGTGTGTGTGTGTGTGTGTGTGTGTGTTTTGTTTTTGTTTTTAGATCCCATATATCAGATGGTATGGTATTTGGCAAATTGTCATTCATTTTTATGGCTGAATATTCTGTTGTGTGTGTGTTTACACACCATTTTCTTTATCCATTTTTCCATCATTGGGCACTTAGGTTGTTTCTGTATCTTGACTATTGTAAATAATGATGCAGTAAACATGGGAATACATACACCTTTTTTTGAGTAAATGTTTTCATTTTCTTCAGATAAGTACCCAGGAGTGGAATTGCCGCATTGTGTGGTAGTTGTCTTTAATTTTTGAAAAAAAATTTTTTAACTCCTCTTCAGTTGGGTATTTTATTTAACGCAGTCAGTGTTTACATAGGTTTATCTATGCTTATACATTTCTTTGTTCATATTTTCTTCTTGTATCTCAGATATTTTTTCTTTTAACATTTTTTTTTCTAAAATACAGTGTTAACGTGTATATATCCTGGTGGATATATACAGGGTGGCTGGGTGGCTCAGTGGTTAAAACCTCTGCCTTCAGCTTAGGTCATGATCCCAGGGTCTTGGAATTGAGCCCCACATCACGCTCCCTGCTCAGCGGGGGCCTCCTTCCCCCCCACCTTCTGTCTGCCTCTCTGCCTACTTGTGATCTCTGTCAAATAAATAAATAAAATCTTAAGAAAAAAAAAATACAGTCTTAGAGTTTCTTTAATAAAAACTTCTTTGTCTGAACCAGTAACATTCCAGGTGTTCTGTTGCACCAGCAAAAGTATCACTGACATTGTAATTCATCTTTATTTTTTAAAGATTGTTTTATTTTGAGAGGGAGTGTGTGTGCTCATGCACACGTGGGGGGGGGGCAGAGAGAGAGAATCCTCAAGCAGGCTCCCTGCTGAGCACATGGCCCGATATGGGGTTCCATCCCAGGACCCTGAAATCATGACCTGAGCAAAAACCAGGAGTTGGCACTTTTGACTGAGCCACCCAGGCACCCCTGACATTGCAGTTCTTAAAAAGCAAGCTTATTTTTTTGTTGTTAATGTATAGTTCACACACAATGTTACATTAGTTACAGGTATATAACATAGCAATTCAATTTCTCTATATATTATGCTGTGCTCACCTCAATGTACTACCATCTATCACTATACAAGACTATATTCCATATGCTTTCATCCCTGTGACTCACTCACTCCATAACTGGAAGCTTGTACTTCCCACTCTCCCTAAAAACAAACTGATTTTTATTCGGTTCTATTATTATTGTTTTAAAATTTTTGATAGATGGTGTTTTGCCACTCTGAGTGAATTATTACCACCTCCCTCCCTGCCTTTGATATACTATTACTGATTATGTTTTTATTTTTTTTACTCTTATTCTTTAATGCTAATTTAACTACTTCTGGAGTTCTGCTTGAGAGTTATTCCCCTCATTTTCTTTGTTCTCTTATTCTATAGTTCTGTAGTTTAATAACATTACCATGTATGGTGCTTCATTTTTAACTTATTCTGTTTAGGATTTGCAGTGCTTCCTGATTTGTAGATTTATGTCTTGTATCAGACCTGGGAAAAATTATCTTCCAATATTATTGGCTGCTCCTAGGAATAGATCTTCATATTAGGTTGTGGAGAAAAGACATAATTCTGTGTGTTTGTTTTTAAATATTCTCCTCTTTTATTTTTGTCACCATTGATTCAAAAGGAAAATAGGTGAGGGGAACCCTCTTGCACCGTTGGTGGGACTGCAAACTGGTAGAGCCACTGTGAAAAGCAGTATGGAGGTTCCTCAGTAGTATAGAACTACTCTGTGATCCAGCAATTGCACTATTAGGTATTTACCCAAAGAATACAAAAATCCTAATTCAATACATGCACCCCAAAGTTTATAGCAGCATTATAAATGATAGCCAAATTATAGTTGAAGTGTCTATCAACTAATGAGTAAATAAAGAAGATGTAGTATATATATACACAATGGAATATTACTCAGTCATAGGAAAAAAAGAATGAAATCTTGCCATTTGCAACAACATGGATGGAGCGAGGATGTATTACACTAAGCAAAATAAGGCAGTCAGTAAGATAAATACCATATGATTCCATTTACATTTGGAATTTAAGAAACAAATGAGCAAAGGGAAATAAAAAGAGAGGCAAACCCAGAAACAGCCTCTTAATTATAGAGAATAAACTGATGGAGAATGGAGGATCCAGAACAGAGGTAGGTGGGAGAATGGGTTAAATAGGTGATGGGGATTAAGGAGTGCACTTGTGGTGATGAGCACAGGAGTAATATGTAAGTGTTGAATCACCATATTGTACACCTGAAACTAGTATTAGCCTGTTAATTGAAATTTAAATAAAAACCTTAAGGAAAGTAGATGGATTTTCTTAACTTCAAAGAGTTACATGTGGTTTTATACTAGTTAACTACAAAATTACTGAAGTCCTAATGGTTTAAATATTATGAAACAGAGTTATCTCCTTCAAACATTTAGTAACCAAATAATGTTTTCTTCAGCAAATGAATATACAACTATTACAATGCTGAGGCTTAATATTTTATAAAATTAAGTCATTATAGGGGCACCTGGATGGTTCAGTTAAGTCTTGATTTCAGCTCAGGGTCCTGGGATTGAGCCCCATGTCAGGCTTCCTGTTGAACATGAAGTCTGCTTGAGGATGCTGTCTCCCTCTCCCTTGACCCCTTCCCCTGCTTGCTTGCATGCTCTCTCTCTCTAAAATAAATACATCTTTTAAAGTCATTATAGTTAATGTAGATTGTCCTATGAGAATTTTGCCAAACAAATGATTTCATTTCATTGTAACAAGTTATAGAATAACCAGAAGTATAAAAATGTAACATGAACTAATAATGTCTGTAATGTTAATGTCTATAAAGCACGTATTTTCTAAATATTGCTAACCTTTCACACTTTTCTGTGTAATGATGTATTAGAAGTTTCTGTTAGAAACCTGTACTCCTTGACTTTAGCTTTTAATTATAATCAAACCCCAATTTTTTTCTCCACCCCTTCCCCAACTCTAGTAACCACCAATCTATTCTTTGTATCTATGAGCTTGGGTTTTGTTTTGTTTGAGATTCTGCATATAAAAGAGATCATAGAGTATTTGTATGTCTCTGTCTGACTTATTTCACTTAGGTGATACCCTGAGGTCCATCCATGTTGCCAGAAATGGCAAGATTTCATTTGTTTTCATGGCTGAATTAAATTCCATTGTATGCCATAATTTCTTTGTCCATTCATCCATCAGTGGAATTTAGATTATTACTTATCCTTACTACTAAATATAATGCAGCAATGAACATGGGAATACATATATCCTTTCAAATTACTGATTTTTTTTTCAGATACATACCCAGGAGTGGAATTGCTGCATTATATGGTAGTTCTATTTTTAATTTTTTGGGGAACATCTATACTCTTTTTGTACTGGTTACACCAGTTTACAGTCCCACAGCAGTGCATGAGGTTTCTGTTTTCCCTACATTCTTGACAGCACTTGTTATTTTTTTTTAAAGATTTTATTTATTTGACAGACAGAGGTCACAAGTAGGCAGAGAAGCAGGCAGAGAGAGAGGAGGAAACAGGTTCCCTGCTGAGCAGAGAGCCCATCACGACCTGAGCTGAAGGCAGAGGCTTAACCCACTGAGACACCCAGGCACCCCAGCACTTGTTATTTTTTGTCTTTGATAATAGCCATTCTAATAGATATGAGGTATATCTTATTGTGGTTTTGATTTGCATTTCCCAGATGATTAACGATATCAGGCATCTTTTCATGTATCTCTTGGCCATCTCTTAGGTCTTCTTTGGACAAATATCTATTCAGATCTGCCTATTTTTAAATTGAATTATTTGTTTTTTCACTATTGAGTTGTAGGAGTTCCTTATATATTTTGAATAATAGCCCCTAATCAGATAGATGATCTGCAGCTGTTTTCTCCCACTTGCTAGGTTGCCTTTTCATTGATTTCCTTTGCTGTCCAGAAACTTTTTAGCTTGATGTAGTCCCACTTGTTGATTTTTGCTTTTGTTGTGTTTGATTTTGGTGTTTGGTTTTTAAAAAATCAGCAAGACCTATGTCAAGAAGCATATTACTGCCCATGTTTTCTTCTAGGAGTCTTATGGTTTCAGGTCTCACTTTTCTTTTAGGTTAACTTTTGTGAATGTAAGATAGTGGTCCAGTTTCATTCTTCGTGCATGTGCCTGTCCAGTTTTCCTAACACCATTTATTGAAGAGACATCCTTTCTCCATTGTATATTCTTGGCTTCTTTGTCTTAAATTATTTGACCTTATATGCATGGGTTTATTTCTGGGCTCTTATTCATTTCCTTTGATCTATGTGTTGTTTCTATGCCGGTATCATACTGTTTTAATTACTGTAGCTTTATAATACAGTTTGAAATCAGGGATTGTGATGCCTCCAGCTTTGTCCATTCTCAAAAATTGCTTTGGCTACTCAGGGTCTTTTGTGGCTCCATACACACTTTAGGAGTGTTCTATGTCTGTGAAAAATACCTTTGGAATTTTTTAAGTAGGCTTCATGCCTAGCATGGTGCTTGAACTCACTAACCTGAGGTTGAGAGTTCCATGCTGTAGTAACTGAACCAGCCAGGCATCTCAATATCATTGGAATTTTGATAGGGATTGCATTGAATCTGTATTTTGCTGTGGGTGATATGGACATTTTAACAATGTTAATTCTTCCAGTCTGTGAGCACAGAATATTTCTTCATTTATTTTGTTATCTTTAATTTCTTTCATTAATGTCTTAATAGGTTTCAATATATAGGTCTTTTACCTCCGTGGTTAAATTTATTCCTAGGTTTTTTTTTTTAAATACAGTTATAAATGGGATTGTTTTCTTAATTTCTTTCTTGTAGTTTGCTATTATTATAAAGAAATGCAACAGATTATTGTGTATTGATTTTGTAGTCTGCAACTTTATTGAATTTTATTCTGACAGTTTTTGAGGGAGTCATAGAATTTTCTGTATGTGATGTATCCCCTGCAAATACTGACAATTTTACTTTCTTTCTAATTTGGATGCCTTTTCTTCACACACACACACACACACACACACACACACACACCCTGCTGCCCTTCTCTTGCTAGGAATAAAAGTGGCAAGAGTAGACATCCTGGTCTTGTTCCTGATTTTAATTTTTTTTTTTTTTAAGATTTTACTTATTTATTTGACAGACAGAGATCATAAGTGGGGGGGGGGGGGAGGGGGAAGCTGGCTCCCTGCTGAGCAGACAGCCTGATGTGGAGTTCGATTCCAGGACCGTGAGATCATGACCTGAGCCGAAGGCAGAGCTTTTAACCCACTGAGCCACCCAGGCACCCCTTGTTCCTGATCTTGGAGGAAAACATGTTAGCCTTTCATCATTGAGTTTGATGTTAGCTGTGTACTTGTTATTGGTGGCCTTTATTATGTTGAGGTAGCCTCCTTCTATGCCCTCTTTGTTGAGAGTTTTTATTAAGAACAGATGTTTAATTTTGTCAAATGCTTTTTCTGCATCTGATGAGAAGATCAAGATATTTATCCTTTTTTTTTTTTTTTTTTGAGAAAAAGAGGTTGTGGGGAGGGCAGAAGAAGAGGGGAGAGAATCTTATGAGTCTGGCCTGGGACTCAACTTCACAACCCTGAGATCATGACCTGAGCTGAAATCAAGAATTGGATGGTTAACTGAGCCACCCAGGCACTGCTATCCTTCATTTTACTAATGGTAGTGTATCCCATTGACTGATATTGAACCATCCTTGCATCTCTGGGATAAATCCCACTTGATCATGTTGTATGATCCTTTTTTTTTTTTTTTTTTTAGTTTTTTTTTAAGATTTTATTTATTTATTTCACAGAGAGAGCTCACAAGTAGGCAGAGAGGCAGGCAGAGAGAGGGGGGAAGCAGGCTCCCCGCTGAGCAGAGAGCCTGATGTGGGGCTCGATCCCAGGACCCTGAGGTCATGACCTGAGCCGAAGGCCGAGGCTTTAACCCACTGAGCCACCCAGGTGCCCCCTGTATGATCCTTTTAATGTATTACTGAATTCAGTTTAACACTTTGTGGAGGATTCTTGCATCTGTGGTCATCAAAGATATTAACCTGTAATTTTCTTTTTTTGTGGGATCTTGTCTGATTTTTGGTATTAAGGTAATGTTAGCCTTGTGAAAAATGTTTGGAAGATTTCTTCCCTCTTCTATTTTTCAGAAAAGTTTGAGAAGGATTGGTATTCTTCTTTAGGTATTTGTTAGAATTCACCAGTGATCCATCTGCTCTTGAACTTTTATTCATTAGAAGATTTTTGATGACTGACTTAATCTCCTTGCTAGTAACCAGTCTGTTCAGATTTTCTGTTTCATCATGATTTAGTCTTGGCAGGTTGCATGTTTTTAGGAATTTATCCATTTCTTCTGGGTTGTCAGTTGTTGGCAAATACTTGTTCATAGTAGTCTCTTAGGATCCTTTCCTTTTTTAAAAAAATAATATGTAGGGACACCTGGGTGGCTCAGTTGGTTGGGCAGCTGCCTTCGGCTCAGGTCATGATCCCAGCGTCCTGGGATCGAGTCCCACATCGGGCTCCTTGCTCGGCAGGGAGCCTGCTTCTCCCTCTGGCTCTGCCTGCCTCTCTGTCTGCCTGTGCTCGCTCTCTCTCTCTAACAAATAAATAAATAAAATCTTTAATAATAATAATAATATGTATATACTTTTATTTTATTAATTATTTTTATTAACATATGATGTATTATTTGCCCCAGGGGTACAGGTCTGTGAATCATCAGACTTACACATTTCATAGCACTCACCCTCCCCAATGTCCATAACCCCCACCCCTCAGCAGCCCTCAGTTTGTTTTGTGAGATTAAGAGTCACTTATGGTTTGTTTCCCTCCTGAACCCATCTTGTTTCATTTTTTCCTTCCCTACCCCCAAATCCCCGACTCTACCTCTCAACTTCCTTATATCAGGGAGGATCCTTTCTATTCTGTGGTATCAGTTGTAACATCTCTTTCACTTCTGATTTTATTTGAGTCATCTCTTTTTTTCTTGGTGAGTCTAGCTAAAGGTTTGTCAATTTTATTTGTCTTCTCAAAGAACCAGCTCTTAATTTCATTGATTTCTCTATTTTTTTTAAAGATTTTTTATTTATTTGACAGAGACAGATCACAAGTAGGCAGAAAGGCAGGCAGAGAGAGAGGGAAGCAGGATCTCCGCAGAGCAGAGAACCCAATGCGGGACTCTATCCCAGGACCCTGAGATCATGACCTGAGTCCGAGGCAGAGGCTTAACCCACTGAGCCACCCAGGTGCCCCGATTTCTCTATTTTTTTTAAATCTATTTATTTCTGTTTGAATCTTTATTTCCTTTTCTTTTTTAAGGTTTTTATTTATTTTTTTAAGGTTTTTATTTTATTTATTTGACAGAGAGAAAGATTACAAGTAAGCAGAGAGGCAGACAGAGAGAGAGAAATGCAGGCTCCCTGCTGAGCAGAGAGCCGATGCAGGTCTCGATCCCAGGACCCTGAGATCACGACCCAAGCCGAAGGTAGTAGCTTAACGCAGTGGCAGATTTTTTTGTTTGTTTCTTGAGGTAGGCATTTATCACTATGAACTTACCTCTTAGAACTTTTATTCTGTCTCATAAATTTTGATAAGTTACATTTCCATTGTTGTTTATCTCAGTATTTTTTTAAATTTCTCTTTTAAGTTCTTCTTTAACCCATTGGTGGTTTAGTAGCATGTCGTTTAATCTCCATGTTTTTGCGAATTTTCCAGTTTTCTTTATGTAATTAATTTCTAGTTTCATACTGTTGTGGTTGGAATAGATGCTTGATATGATTTTAGTCCTCTTAGATTTATTAATACTTGTTCTGTGGCCTAACATTGATTTGTCTTGGAAAATGTTCCATATGCACTTGAGTAGAATGTGTATTCTCTTGTTTTTGGATGGATCTTCTGTAATTATCTATTAAGCCCATCTCATGTAACATGACATTAAAGGCCAGTGTTTCCTTATTAATTTTCTGTCTAGATGATCTATCCATTGATGTGAATGTGGTATTAAAGGACTCCTACTATTATTATATTGCTGTCTGTTTCTCCCTTTAGATCTGTTAATATTTGCTTTATATATTTAGGTGTTCTCCTGTTGGGTACATAAATATTAACAAGTGTTATGTTCTTTGTTGCATTCACCCCTTTATCATTATGTGTTGACCTTCTTTGTCTCTTATTACAGTCTTTATTTTTTTTTAAGTTTTTTAATTTATGTATTCAACAGACAGAGATCACAAGTAGGCAGAGAGGCAGGCAGAGAGAGAGAGGGGGAAGAAGGCTTCTGACTGAGCAGGGAGCCCGATGCGGGGCTCAATCCCAGAACCCTGAGATCATGACCTGAGCCGAAGGCAGAGGCTTTAACCCACTGAGCCACCCAGGCACCCCTACAGTCTTTATTTTAAAATAGTCTCTTTTGTCTGATAAAAGTATGGCTGCCCAGATTTCTTTTGGTTTCCATCTGCCTACAATGTCTTTTATCATATATGCACTCTTGTTTTGTGTGATCTTATTTCTATAGTGTGTTTTTTGGTTTGCCTCTCTTTATTTCTCTCTGCTTATTTGTTTTGTTAAATTTCACATGTGAATGAAATAATATGATATTTTTCTTTCTTTGACTTATTTTACTTAGTCTAATACTCTCTAGCTCCATCCATGTCATTGCAAATGGCAAGATTTCGTTCTTCTTGATGGCTGAATAATTTCTTTTGCTTTCACAGCTTTCTCTTTCACATCTCCTGTGTAACTTTTTAGGTATTTGATTTTAGAATTCTCATTTTTAGAAATTTTGTTTTCAAATTACCTTAGATCTTTTTTATAACATGTCATTCCTTGTTAATATTTTAGCTTTTCTCTCTTACATCTTTAATCTTTTCCTATCAGATAAGGAATATAAAATCTAGTTATCTGACACCCTTTAGGATCTGTTTATACCATGTTTTTCTTTCTGGCGTTTAGGGGTTGTTTTCCTGCTGACTCCCTCCTGATGTGCCATTTTCTTTTGTGCTTGAAAATTTGGATTGTAAGTTTATGTTTAATTGGGCTTTCTTTACCTGTAGGGATTCTCTGAGGTCTGGATCAAAGGTGCCAGAGTGATTTTGTGTTTCCTTCTCCCAGGTGCCAAAGTTTCATCAGGAACTACTAAGGGTTTCTTTAACTAGGATTGCATAGATTCTGTAATTAGTATAACTTGAAATCTAAGATTTGTATAGGCCACCCTATATTTGTGAATTCTCAAGTATGATTTTTCCCCTCTATCTAGAACCCAGGCAGGATACACAAGTCTGTTTCTTCATGTCTTTTTTCTTGCCAGGCATATTTTTGAAAGTCTACTCTTAAAAAAGCATATTCTTCCCTTGAGATATTATAGTAATACTCAGTAAAAGGATAATACAAGGGCACCTGGGTGGTTCAGCTCAGTTCATGATCCTGAGGTCCTGGGATTGAGCTGCCTGTCAGGCTCTCTGCTCAGCAGGGAGCCTGCTTCCCCATCTCTCTCTGCCTGCCTCTCTGCCTACTTGTGATCTCTGTCTGTCAAATAAATAAATAAAATCTTAAAAAAAAAAAGAAACCACATCTAGTTTTCATTGTTTTTTTATTTGTGATTTATAGAAGGAAATTCAGATTCATTACTATCATGTCTAATGTGGATTGAATTGTGTCCCCAAAAGGATATGTGTAAGTTCTAACCTCCTCCCCGACCTTTGAATGTGACCTTATTTGGAAATAGGGTTTTTGCAAATGTAATCAAATTAAAATGAGGGGCTCCTGGGTGGCTCAGTTGGTTGGGCCTCTGCCTTTGGCTAGGGTCATGATCCTGAAGTCCTGGGATTGGTCCCCACGTTGGTCCCCCTGTTTAGTGGGGAGTTTGCTTCTCCCTCTGCCCCTCACCCTCCCTGTTCATGCTCACTTGAATGAATAAATAAAACCTTTATTAAAAAAAAAAAAGTGCTTCCTGGATGGCTCAGTTGGTTAAGTGTCTGCCTTTGGCTCAGGTCATGATCCCAGGGTCCTGGGATTGAGTCAGGCATCAGGCTCCCTGCTCACTGGGGAGCCTGCTTCACCCTCTGCCTCTTTCTGCCACCCCCCCGCTTATGGACTCTTTCTCTGTCAAATAAATAAAATCTTAAGAAAAAAAATTTTTTTAAGTTAAAATGAGGGGCACCTGGGTGGCTCAGTGGGTTAAAGTCTCTGCCTTCAGCTCAGGTCATGATCTCAGGGTCCTGGGATCGAGCCCCGCATTGGGTTCTCTGCTAAGCAGGGAGCCTGCTTCCTCCTCTTTCTCTGCTTGCCTCTCTGCCTACTTGTGATCTGTCTGTGAAATAAATAAAATCTTTAAAAAAAAATAAGTTAAAATGAGGTCGTACTGGATTAGGATGGGCTCTATATTAAATGGCTGGTATGTGTTCCTTAAGAAGGCTATGTGAAGACACAGAAACACACAAGGGGAGAATGTGATGTAATAACAGGCAGAAATTGAGCTGATGCATCTACAAGCCAATGATCATCGAGAATTGATGGCAAACTCCAGAAGCCAGGGAGAGGCAAGGAAGGATTCCTTCCTAGAACTTGCAGAAGGAGCATACTCCTGCCAACACCTTGATTTCCGACTTTAGCTTCCAAAACTGAGAGAGAAGAGATTTGTTTTGTTTTGTTTTAAGCCACCCAGTTTGTGGTAATTTGTAATGGCAAAACTCTAGGAAGCTGATCCAGTGTTCACATTCACTTGTAGAAAAAGTCTTTGAACTAGAGTAAGAATTATTCATACAGTTGAAACTTTGCTTAGTTGACTATCATCTCCATAAAGCTTGAGAGAGGTAGGAAAATAATATAACTCTAGATAACTTAAGATGCTAACAATGTAGTTAGTTATCAGATTATTTTAAAATTTGGAAATAATATCTTACACCTTCAGTACTGGTATTTTGGAGCTTAAAAGTAACCTAGAACTTGAAAAACAGTACTACTGTATGAATACAATGACTGTATGTCTAATCCTTCAGAGATTCTATTTTTATCCAGCAAGCCCAGGAGCAAGACTAGTCTCCTGTGCCTGCCAGGCAGCTGTGGCTTTATTTTACTATAGTTTTCTGCCCTCTATTTATTTTTCATGACTGGGGAGCTTTTCTTAGTTTTTAATAAGCTCAGCTATGCATTTAAAAGGATGCTTGTTATGTTAATGTTTACTCAAACTTAACTTTCCCCCTGCTCTATGCCTGCACCCAACCAGCTGAATAGGGTTGAATAAAATGTACAGTTCTTGTGATAACTAGTCTTACTACCCTTTTGTTTCTCTACTGTCCTTTGTGGCAGAACTCCTTCACATAGGTGATGCTCACTTCTCTGTTTTTACATGACAGTTGCTTCACAAACCAGTTAGGCTTTTGGTCCATTAAAACTGCTGCAAATCTCTTGGTCAGCTCTGAGTCCTCCCTGTACCCACCTCACAGTAGTTTTTGATGTAACTGGTCAGTCCTTCTTTTCTGAAATGCATTCTTCACTTGGCTCTGAAACCCATGCATGTCTTTTTCCCTCTCTACTTTATTAACTTCTTTTTTTTTTTTTTTTCCTTCCCTTAACTGACTCTCCCTCTTCTTCCTGCTCTCTACATATAGAAATACTATCAGGTTTTCCCTGGCCTTTCCTGTTTCATGTGTTTACTTAAACTTTGTGTGATTATATCGGTTTTTGTACAGTTAGAAGACAGGCTATACAGCTACTAGGCCTAGTTAGCTGAGGGAGAATGAACAAAGAAAGAATTTAAAGGAGATGCAGACATGTTTGGAAAGACTGTGAGTCCCATCCTAACACTCCATCTGTCAGTGGTGAAGAAGCTTGCCGAAGAGTGTAGGTCTCAGTGGAACAGAGAAAGAGTGGTCACCGGTGAAGGAAAAGCTTGCCAGAGGGTGCAGGCCAGAGCTGGTGGTGAGACCACTGCTTGGAGAAGAGCTTAACCCAGGGAAAGTGCTGTTTTACAGTGAGGGCTGCTGCTGTCTTAGTAGGGCATCTCGCTAGAGGCTGAAAATCACAGCTGAATCATTAGGGCCCTTACTGTGATGGTGGGGGAACTCGCTAGGGGACTCTGAGTACTGCCCCCACTGGGGAATGCTCCAGGCTCCCCACATATCAGTGCTCTGGCTCAGTAGGTAAAATCTAACACTGTAAGGAGAGTCCCTTTCTCCTGCTTTGAACTTGTAGTGTCTTTCCAGCACCCTCTATTGGTAAAGGCTTGTATCAGTTAGCTGGCAAAAGGCAGAAAGCCTTCTACAGGGCCACAAGAATAGTAAATTTAGAACTAAAAGGCAATAAAGTAATAACTGGCACAGACTGCCTCTTTGTGTAATTAGCATCTATATGTATCTTTTTACAGATACTTGAACTTTGTTATATCCACAGAATTAACGTACTGAGCTCTGCTGATTTAGTCTTATCTCCCAAGAGCAGGGAGAATTCCTTTATCAGAGGATATAATGCTTTCTCTGAACTGGAAGGTGAGACTGCCACCTGGTCACGTTGGGCTCCTTATGCCAGTGAAACAACAAGCAGAGTAAGGGGCTCTTACTCTCTGGCTGGAGTGATCGATCCCAATTGCAGAGAGGAGACTGAGTTATTGCTATACACTAAGGGCAAAAGGGACTGTATCTGGAACCCAGATGGATTCACTGGGATATTTCATGGTCTTTCATGATCAATGGTAAAACTTAATGGAACAGCAACCAGGAAAAAAACAAACAAACAGGTGGAGATACTGAGATTTCACATCACTTGGTAATGAAGGTTTGGGTTACCCCATAACCCAAATAACTCCAACCACTTGATATTGTGGCTAAGGACCAGAAACTTTATTTATTTATGTTCTACCCCAAAAGCTGTTTTTTTTTAAGATTTTATTTATCAGAAAGAAAGCCAGAGAACCCAAGTAGGGGGAGTGGCAAGCAGAGGGAGAAGCAGGCTCCCCACTGACCAAGGAGCCCGATGTGGAACTTGATCCTAAGTCCCTGGGATCATGACCTGAGCCAAAGGCAGAGGCTTAGCCAACTGAGCCACCCAGGCATCCCTACCCAAAAAATTTCTAACTAAAGAGATGCACATACAGCTGGTACAAGTGAAGAAATTCTCACCCTCTCCCCCAGATTAGAAAACACACTGTTCCAATAGTCACTGTATCCATTGCTGACTATGCTCATTACTATCAAATTTAGTCCATAGTCTTACTGAATATTCTGTTTCCTTAAGACTAAATGGTAAAGTTTAACCACTCACAGACTTGTATAAAATATTTTTTTAAAGTAAATGGTTTATGTATACACATAATAAGCATTTCTGTATAGTCCTTATTTCCATAACTGGTTATGGGCTGTGGTTGATATCTCTGATATCTCTGACTTCTTTCTTCTGCTACCCATTTCATATTTTTTTTGTCCTTAGTGGACACTTTTTGTTGGGCATTCCCTAAGACACAAAAATCTTCACATCTTTTACCCTTTCTGAAAGTTTCATTTTCCAGATTTCCTTGTCTCTAATCTTCTAATTCTGAAAGAATCCAGTCCTCAACTGATCATCCAAATAGTTAACAGATGGTAATGAGTCTGTGTAAATTTGTCCATCTGGTCATCTCTCACCACAAAAGTGGAAAACCAAATGTACTGCTCAAAGTGCTGCCCATTGTGAAATTTTACCCATACTGCTATCCTTCAGGGTCACCCCTGAGTGGGGCTACCAACATATACTGTAGAGGAACATCTGTAAATCTGGTTCAAGTTTTGTCTTCCTCAGCCAACTGATCATTAATGAATACCCATGGGGCCATAGGTATAGATAGAGTAAGAGAGATTGTAGCAGGGGTTATTGTTGGATTCTGAGTCGCTTGTTCACTCAGGTTACTCTTGACTTCCAGATCTGTGAAAGACTGGTCTTTTATGTACCATTTCTATATGATCATAGATTGCTACTCTGCACACCCAATCTATGGCTAGGTTGGTCATGTAACTTAGAATTCATGATAGGAAGCTTATGACACATGGTCACCTGATACCCCATAGCTAGGATAGCTAGACATTTACTCTCTACCAAGGCCTAGTAGCAAGGCCAAAACACCTTCTCAAAGGGAAAATAGTTATCTGTAAAGGAGGGTATGGATTTTTCTCCCAAATCTAAGAGATCTGCAGTACAGTTCTCCTTTAGTAGCTTTCCAGAGGCTTCATATAGCATCCCTTTTTACCACAGATGCTTTGAATGTCACTGAATTTGCTACAAAGGCCCAAGTGAAAGATCAGCTTGCCCCCTCTTGTTCTGGTCCCCTGGAAGCCTTTTAAGTGACTTGATAAATGAGTAGAAGCATCTCACTCAAATATATAGGCTTCTAAAAGCCATAACAGGCATTTTACTCCTTTTGTTTGTGGTAGGTTTTGGAAGGCGTAGCAGCCTTTCACCTTAAAGGGAATATCTTGACATATTCCATATCATTGGATCCTCAGAAGCTTCACTGAGGTGGCAGGCCCCTTAATTTTTGTGGTAATTATCTTCCATTCTCTTGATTTACTGACATCTAAGACACCTAAAGTGCTTGTTGCTTCCTGCTCCCCAGATCCATTCTGCATAATGTCATCAATGTAGTGGACCATTGAGATGTTTTGTGGAATGTCAAGATGATCAGGATCTCTGTGGACTATATTGTGGCAAACAAACAAGAACAGGAGAGTTGAATCTGAGGCAAGGCTTTGAAGGTGTGCACAGATACAAGCCAGGTAAAAGCAGACTGCTCTGGTGGTCCTTACAAACTGGGGGTGGAGAAAAAAAGCATTAACCAGGGCAATTACTGCATGCAAAATATTAGGGCTGTGTGTGTGCTGGTAAAGATCTGGAAGAGTACCTTCGTTAGCATCGCTACCTGATTAAATTAATTATCCATAGTTAGTATCGTCTTAGGGGCGCCTGGATAGCTCAGTTGGTTAAGCACCTGCTCTTGATTTCAGCTCAGGTCATGATCTCCAGGGTGGTGGAATCGAACCCCAAATCGGGCTCCACACTCAGGGAGGCTGCTTCTTTTCCCCCACCTTCTGCCCCAAAGAAAGAGAGAAAGTGAGAGTGTGGTGGGGGTCTCTGTCTCTCTGTCTCTCAGATAAACAAATCTTTAGAAACATTAAAATAAAATCCACCTTAGTATATCTGCTACAATTCAGGAATTGGATAGAATCCACAGAATTAGTGTCAGTTCAGAGCCCCTGTTTACTAATTCCTGAACATTTGAGTATTTCCTTTTCTTCAGTTGAGTCATTTGTGACTGCTGATTGTTGGAAAAAGATTTACTTAATATATTGTGGCATTGCTACAGGGCCCTTCTTGATGGGACTTAGCCTTCCCTTTAATCAAGGGGCTCTGAGTATGTGAATTGGCCCAGCTCTAAAAACAGGCTGAGAATCTGTGACTTTCCGTTATGGTAACAGAAGTCAGGTTTTTTAGTCACCAGGTCAGGACTTTTTTTTGTTATATGGATCAGACACTAATCTAGTAGCCTACTCATCTATTTCATTCCTGCAGATACCATGATTGGTTAGTCACCAATAGAAATCTCCACAGGCTAAAGCATTCTGATTATTAAGACATTCCTGCTGCCCTTTTTGGTAAAAGAATCGACTCTTTTAAGTACTGCTACTTGGCTTCTGCTTTTCCTAGATGATCCCTTTTGAATCCGGGAGCCCATATTAATGGAAACATCTCCCATTCCTACATAGGAGGACATCACAGAGGCTTTTCAAAGATGTAGATGTTGCCCTTAATGAATTCCTTAATGCTTTTGTAAAGGGACTGTTTAGCTTTTGGGGGCAATGTAGTGGTAGACAAGTATACAGGTTCCATATGAAAAATCTACTTCAACATTTTTACTCCCTAAGCTTTTGGATTCCTTTCTCTATCACAGAGGACAGAAAATTCAGCCCACCTCCTAATTATGTAAATAATATTTTATTGGAACACAGCCATGTCCATTCACTTATGCATTGTCTAGATTTGCTTTTTTGTACTACAGTAGCAGAGTTGAGTAGTAGTGACAAAGACCATATGGTCTGCAACGCTGAAAATGTTTACTCTCTGGTCCTTTAAGAAAAGGTTTGTTGGGACACCTGGGTGGCTCAGTTGGTTAAGCAGCTGCCTTCGGCTCAGGTCATGATCCCAGCGTCCTGGATTGGGCTCCTTGCTTGGCAGGGAACCTGCTTCTCCCTCTGCCTCTGCCTGCCACTCTGTCTGCCTGTGCTCTCTCTCTCTCTCTAACAAATAAATAAATAAAATCTTAAAAAAAAAAAAAAAAAGTTTGTTGCCGACCTCTGCCCTAGAGCATGCTGAGATTTGATCCAAGTTAGGGGTCTAGTGACAGCAGAGAAGTGATTGTGATAGTTCTTCAGAAGGTTAAATATCCCCTGTAAGGCATCTCCCCCAGAAGGTTAGTCTTCCCAGACACAGGAGAGCAAACTTGGCACTGGCTGTGAGACTCAGAATAAACACAGAAGTTCAAGGCTTTCAGTTTTGTCTGAATCTAACCAGACACTCCCATTCCACAGTTCAGTGTTCTTTCCTTCCCAGTCTGTGCCTCATCACGTAATAAACTTGGTAAAACTGGGAATTCAACTGACATTGTAAGTTTGCAACAGACACAATTAAATTTTGTGTTTAGTTTTGTAGCAACATCAGCCCGTGGTCTCTAGTCTGACCATGACTCCTCCTGAGAATTTAAGGATCTAAGCTTGTTTCTTCTTTCTGTTAAATGTCCTGTGCACTCAGTGGAATCTTTTGCACAGCGTTGTCTTTGCATTATCACTATTTTTGTAATGGTCAAAGGCAGCAGAACTTGGACTCCTAGGGCATTTTACTTCAGTAGACACTATACAGTTAACTGCAGGAGATAACTTGATTGTTATGCCCATGCATACCCTGGATTACTAACACCCCATTTCCCATTGACAAGGGCTCAGCACTATGCTTTAACCCAAAGGCATGACTAAACCAATTCTAAAAATCCTGTCTTTAATGATCTGTCTCCTGTGACCACTTCAGTACCAATTCTATACCAATCAAGAAACAGAAACCACCTTAATAAGTGGAATAGGGAAAATTTAATATTGAATAAATGTTTTGAACTAATAAAAGGTGATTAACTACTAAAAGGGATAAGAAGGATTGATTCTAAGGAGTATAGAAGTAACAGCTGCAGGAAGCAGCTGCCACCTGTAGGGTTGGTGGGTGGTGATTAAGGAAGGAACCCTTCCTCTCTTTTTCCAGGCTGAGATTCAAATCTCTTTGGAGAGGATGTGGGTGTCAGTAGAAAAGAAACTTGCCAGAGGCCTGGTCTAGGAAATCTTTTGCTATGGTGGCAGAAAAAAATTTCCAATCCCAGCCCCATCCCTCATACCTATACTTGCCCCATCATTAATCTGATCTAGTTCCAGCACACCAGAAGAAAGAAAAATCCCTTCTTCTTTGGCCTTGCAAGGACCTTCCAGTACCCTCTATTGGCCAAAATAAAATTAGCTGGAAAAGGAAAAATGTCTATAGGGCCTAGCTCTAGTATCACATAGCAGGAAAGAGAAGGGTGAATTTGGAGCTGAGAGGCGATAAATTAATAACAAACTCTTATCCAGCTCATGACTGTGACTACTAGCTGTATGCTACTGTCTCCCATATTTATATCTCTAGTCTAGTCTTCTTCCTTGAGCTCCAGAGAAGTGTAATTATACCAAACTGCCTTCTGGATGTCTTCACTTGAATTTCTCATAGGTATCCTTAACTTTATGGGTTCAAAACCAAACACTTGTTCCTCCTCTAGTTTTTTCCATCTCGGTAAATGACATCGCTGTTTGAAAAAAGAATCCTTGATTTTATCTTTTTCTCCTATGCTCTTCCCAGTTAGTCAGAGTCCTGCCAACTCTATCTTCAGAATATCCAAATCCTAACCTTTCTCATCACCTCCATTCCAGCTACCCTGCTCCAGGCTGCCATCATCTCTTAAATATCAGAAAAATCCTAGATTTCATCACTATATTCTTGATAATTAAAAGATAAATAAATAACTAGTTCTCCATTCATTCTGTAACTTCTCATTCTGTGGCAGCTATACCCCATCCCTTCCTCTAAATTTTATGCAAGACACCAAAAGTCTTAGAGCTTTTGAATATATCTGCCATATCTCTTGCTGTCAGGACAAGCCCACTTTTATTTCCCAATAAAATAAATTTTAAAAATATTGTCATTTTTTTTCAAATTTGAAAACATTTTTATAAAGATGGACTTATTTATTATATTTCTGATTTGTTGGATAGAAACTACAGAGGTAGCAACCTCCCACTAAACATTTTGACATGTCTTTGGCTTTTTATGTTATTAAAATCTCTCATTCTTTTTCATTAACTTAATTGTTTAAGGTAAACATTAATACTTTTGTTACATTCAGAAGAGGGATGTGGTTTGTATTTACTATTGTTTAGAATTTCACACCACTGATTTCAGTAGAAAACTTTGTTGCCTTTATCCCTTGACTGCTTTTGAATATTGATTTGAAGCCATAATGAATTCAGGAATTCTCTTTGAAATTAAAGATTCCTTAAGCACATAATTTTTTAAAATAGAAAATCACCTGATATATGCTTTCTATCTCTTTTTAGGTGGAAGATGTTGCTGTTTTTCTCCTGATGGTAAAGCTTTGGCTGTAGGTCTGAATGATGGAAGTTTCTTAATGGCAAATGCAGATACTCTAGAGGATCTTGTGTCTTTTCACCACAGAAAAGATATTATTTCAGATATTCGATTTTCACCAGGTAAGATATCATTGAAATCATATTTGATTATTAACTTGGGGTGGCAATGAGCAAATATATCAATATGTAATTTATCTTAGAATTTAAATTTTTTGACTAGAAAAGACGGTATGGTAAAAGGTAAAATTCCTTATTAGATCAGTGGCAAAATATCCAGCTTTAACAATTCTGTCACTAAATAAATAGGCTTAAGCCAAGGAACTGTTCTGAGTTTCGGTTTCCTCATTTCTAAGATAGAAGGATTGGTTGACAAAAGAGACTCTTAATGTCATAAAACAAACGGGGGGGGGGGGTGGGGAGAGGGTGGTGGGGTTACATTATATGTTTAAATAAAAATAAAATTTAAGGGGCGCCTGGGTGGCTCAGTTGGTTAAGCGGCTGCCTTCGGCTCAGGTCATGATCCCAGCGTCCTGGGATCGAGTCCCACATCGGGCTCCTTGCTCGGCAGGGAGCCTGCTTCTCCCTCTGCCTCTGTCTGACTGTGCTCTCTGTCTCTCTCTCTCTCTAACTAATAAATAAATAAGATCTTTAAAAAAAAAATTTAAAAAAATTTAAAAAAAAGGATTGGTTGACTCTCTTCATTATATTCTTAATACTTTTGAAATGTTGCACTAATTTTACTTATTAATTTCCGTGTATTCATTATCTCTGACAAAACCCACTGTAATGTGGTAAGTACTAATGTTAAGGCAAAATTTACTTATGTTAGTTTACTTCCATTTTTTCTGAATTTAGAGGGCTTATTGAAAATTTGTTTTTAGCTAAACGCAAACTGTATTTAATTATATGGTATGTAATTTTTGGCCTTTGCTTTCTGTTGAACTCACTACACTAAAGAAAACATTTTGTTAATCATAATATACTTGAAAAAATATAGTTACAGATTATCAATTGATACATGTTTTGTTATGATTCACAAACATCTAAGAGTTAATCCAAAAAAATGTTAAGAAAATTAACTCTAGGGGTGCCTAGGAGCTCAATTGTTAAGCATCTGCCTTCAGCTCAGGTCATGATCCCAGGGTTCTGGGATGGAGACCTGCATCAGGCTCCCTACTCAGCAGAAAATCTGCTTCTCCCTCTCCTACTCCTCCTGCTTGTGTTCCCTCTCTCGCTCTCTTCCCCGTCAAATAAATAAAATCTTAAAAAAAAAAAAAAGAAAACAGAAGGGGCGCCTGGGTGGCTCAGTTGTTAAGTGTCTGCCTTCAGCTCAGGTCATGATCCCAGGGTTCTGGGATCGAGCCCCGCATTGGGCTTCCTGCTCAGTGGGAAGCCTGATTCTCCCACTCCCCCTGATTCTGTTCCCTCTCTCACTGTGTCTCTCTCTGTCAAAAAAAAAATTAACATCTTAAAAAAAAAAAAGAAAAAATTAACTCTAGTTGTACAATGTAAAAAATATTTCTTAATATAGAAAATCTCGAGCAAATATGTTTGTGTTACAGGTTCTGGGAAATATCTTGCAGTAGCATCCCATGACAGTTTTATAGATATATACAATGTGATGAGTAGTAAACGAGTAGGAATATGCAAAGGCGCTACCAGTTACATAACCCATGTTGATTGGGATATTAGAGGTAAGAATTTAAATAACCTATTTGGTAAAAGTTCCATTTGATTTAGTTTGGCTATTTTAGAGAAACAGTGACTCAACAGATGAGTTCAGAATCATTGTGAGAAACATTCTCAAAATTACTTTCCACTCCTTCATTTCACATCTGAAGGAGAATGCTGTGAGTTTAGATTTTTTAATATTTCCAGTATAATTCAAGTGATAGTACAATAACTGACAAATTCTTTAATTTGTAAAGTAAATATTATGTAAAAAAGGGTTTTTGTCATTTTTTCTGGCTTTTGTCAGATAAGCTTAGTCTAAATAATAAATGAGAATTTGGAGATGAGATATGTTAATGAGGATTTTAATGTCCTTTCCCCATCATTCAATAAAATGCATTTCTTGAAAATAATCACAATTGTATAACATACAAAATTTAGTGAGTGTCTTTGTTTTCTCAGTAGAATGCATTGCACATGGCAGTGTTTAAAATTTGGATAAATGGGGGCACCTGGGTGGCTCAGTGGGTCTCAGGGTCCTGGGATTGAGCCCCGAATCGGGCTCTCTGCTCTGCGGGGAACCTGCTTCCTCTCTCTCTCTCTCTGCCTGCCTCTCTGCCTACTTGTGATCTCTGTCAAATAAATAAATAAAATCTTTAAAAAAAAAATTGGATGAATGCTAAATATTTTAAATCCTCTATTTTTAAGGATTTTTGTTTCACATATTCTTTACGTAAATCTAGTATTATTAAAAGTTTTAACAAACATAATTAAAAAAACGCTTTTTAAAAAATCATTAAATTTATTTTTAGGGTTTTTTATATGCATAACGACAGAAATAGTTTCTATGTATATACATACACTAAAGTTAAACCATTTATTAATTAATTATGTGGTTGACTATGAGGAAAATGGTTTTTTATGTTTAAGCTTAATTTTTCCCATAAAAGTTAAACATTCTACTTCTGAGGAAGATGGTACAGTAGGAGGGTGCTAGACTCACCTTGTCTCAGATAAAACTAATACCCACATCAGTGTAAATAACCCAGAAAATGACCTGAAGATGGCCAGAACAGATTCTCCACGGCTAAATGTAGAGAAGAGGCCACATGAAGAGGGTAGGAAGGACAGAGATGCAGTTGGGAACTAAATGGATTCAGTGGACTGTCTGCTGGAGGGATGGGGACACTGCGGGCATGGAGAGGGGAAAGAAATAGACAGTCACAGTGGGGAGCCCACAGGGAAAAAATAAAACATTTGGCTTTGAAAACCAGAGGGGTCAGATTCCACAAGTTCTTATAGTTAGTTCTAGGCTTAACACCTAGAACTTTAAAAATCAGTCGGTTTGGTTCTGGAAGAATCAGGAGGGTGAAAGGAAACTGCGTATCTGCCCTTAAAGACGCAGTGTAACAATTGGCCCTGGAAGCAGCAGTTAGGAAGCCACCTGAGGTATGTGGAAAGGTGATTTGTTTACTAATTCAGAGCATGTGAGTTGGGAAACTCTCTAAGAACAAAAGAGCCAGCGGGCACCATTTCCCTCCCCTGTCCCTAGCCTAGACACAGGGATACCTATGAGAACCAGTGAAGCAGGAACACTCTCCATCTAACTTGCTTAACAGTGCACCCCACCCCTACATGCCACACACACATTCCCTCCAGCCAGACCTGGGTTTCAGGTCTGCTCCCACAGCAGACCTGCACAAACCTTGTTAACACTGCACACCCCGCCACTGCGTGCTCTTGAGGACATGCTCCCTTCAGTATACCCTTGGCCAGAACCCATCCAAAACAATGTCACAACTCTGGCAGGGTACAAGTGGCCCTGACAGGGAACAGCACCACTGCAAAATGACCCCTGCTCTGGGGAGAGAAGAAAATAAACGTAGTTGAACACTAGTCCCAAACTGCAGCCCGAGCAGTGGATTCGGGGCAGACATCAGGGGACAACACAGAGAAAGTGCCCTGCAGTTTGATGCTACTACATCTCTGGCAAAAACCTGGTCTCACCCAACTCAAGTCCACAGTGGGCCAAGACTCACCCATTAACAACACAGGGGTAAACCCTGCCCACAATCAGCAAAGAGAGCCATTGCAGATGACTGGACTAAAGGCAAAAGCTGCTCAGCAACAACACTAGGGCACATACAACACACACAGGAGACACTTCTGAGGCGCTGGGTTCCAGTAAACAGGGGACATGGTGCTACAGGGCACCACAGGGCCTCTTTTTCATAAGGCCACTATTTTCTAGAGCAGAAGACATAGCTGACCTTCCTAACACATAGAATGTACCAATTGAAAGAATAGCACAAAATCATAGCGAGAGAGCTAAACAAAATGGAGATGATGAACATGCGTGATAGAGAATTTGAAGTAATGGTCATAAACATACACAATGGTTTTGGACAAAGGGTAGATGACCTTAATACGATCCTTAATAAAGAAATAGAAAACATAAAAAAGAACCAATCAGAGATGAAGAACTCAATAGATGAAATTAAAAATATGCTAGATGGAATAAATAGTACATTAGAGAAAGCAGAAGTCTGGATCTACGACTTGGAGGACATAATAATGGAAAACAAGCTGAACAGGAGAGAGAAAATATAGTAATAATAAATGAAAACCGACTTAGGGAACTCAGTGACATCATCAAGAGTAGTAACATTTGGGTGCCTGGGTGGCTCAGTGGGTTAAGCCTCTGCCTTCAGCTTAGGTCATGATCTCAGGGTCCTGGGGTCGAGACCCCCATCAGGCTCTCTGCTCAATAGGGAGCCTGCTTCCCCCCTCTCTCTCTGCCTGCCCTTCTGGCTACTTGTGATCTCTCTCTGTGTCAAATAAATAAATAAATCTTTTTTTTAAAAAAAAGGTAATAACATTTGCATTACAGAGATCCCAGTAGGAGAAGAGCAAGAGAGGCATAAAATTTATCTGAAGAAATAATAGCTGCAGACTTCCCAAATCTGGGAAAGGAAACAGAAATCCAGATCCAGAAGGCGAAGAAAGCTGCCAGCAAACCAACCCAAGGAGGTTCACACCAAGACACAGAGTAATTAAAATGGCAAAAGGAGTGATAAAGAGAAAATTTTAAGAGCAGCAAAAGAAAAAATGACAGTTACATACAAGAGGAAACCCCATAAGGCTATCAGCTGATTTTTCACCAGACATTTTGCAGGCCAGAAGGGAATGGCATAATATATTCAGAGTGCTGAAAGAAAAAAACTTGCAGCCAAGAATAATCTATCCAGCAAGGCTATCACTCAGAATGAGAGAGAGAGATTCCCAGACAAACAAAATTAAAGGGATTCGTGACCACTAACCCAGCCCTACATGACTCATTATAGGGACTCTGAGTGGAATGAAAAGATCATAAATTAGAGTAAGAAAAGTAGGAAGCACAAAATCCGTAAAATTAAATGTATCTGTAAAAATCAGTCAAGGGCAGTGGGTTAAGCCTCTGCCTTCATTCAGCTCAGGTCATGATCCCAGGATCCCATGATCCTGGGATCCAGCCCCACATCGGGCTCTCTGCTTGGCAGGGAGCCTGCTTCCTCCTCTCTCTCTCTACCTGCCTCTCTGCCTACTTGTGATCTCTGTCAAATAAATAAATAAAAATTAAAAAAAAAATCAGTCAAGGGATTTATAAAAGGAAGGGAAAGTATGACACCATATACTTAGGGAGGAGGGAGAGGAGTAAAGAATGGGTTCAAACTTAAAGCGATCATCAACTTAAAATAGACTGCTATAGGCGTAAGATGTTATATAAAGACCTAATGGTAATAACAAATCAAAACCCAGTAGGAGATATGCAAAAAATAGAGGGGAATCCAAGTATATCACTAAAGAAAGCCAGCAAACCGTGAGCGAAGAGAGCGAGGGAAGAAAGGAACAGAGAAGAACTACAAAATCACCATAAAGTAACAAAACGGCAATATGTACCTACTTATCAATAATTACTTTGAATGTAAATGGACAAACATTCCAATCAAAAGACTAGGGTGACAGAATGGATAAAAAAGTAAGTCCTGTCTATATGCTGCCTAAAAGAGACCTCATTTCAGACTCATTTCAGACATGCAGATTGAAAAGAAATGGTGATGTGATGAGCATTGGGTATTATACACAACTGATGAATTACTGAAACTGTACCTGGAACTAATGATGTACTATATGTTGGCTAATTGGATTTAAATTAAAAAGTGAAGGATTGGAAAACCATTTCTTGTGCAAACGGAAGTGAAAAGAAAACAAGGGTAACCAATACTTATATTGGACAAAACAGACTTTAAAAAACAGTAAAAAGGGGACGCCTGGGTGGCTCAGTTGGTTAAGCAGCTGCTTTCGGCTCGGGTCATGATCCCAGTGTCCTGGGATTGAGTCCCACATCGGGCTCCTTGCTCGCCGGGGAGCCTGCTTCTTCCTCTGCCTCTGCCTTCCACTCTGTCTGCCTGTGCTCGCTCCTGTGCTCTCTCTCTCTCTCTAACAAATAAATAAAATCTTAAAAAAAAAAAAAAAAGTAAAAAGAAGCAAAGAAGGACAGTAATATTCATAAAGGGAACAATTCAACAAGAAGATAAAACAATTGTAAATATTTCTGTACCCAACATGAAGCAGTTAATAACAAACATAAAAGAGGTAATTGTTAGTTTTACAGTAATGGAGACTTTAGCACCCTACTTACATCAACGGATCCAAAAGAAATCAACAAGGAAAGAGTGGTTTCAAATGACACTGGACCAGATGAATTTAACAGGTATATTTAGATCATTACATCCTACAATAGCAGAATACACAGTCTTTTCAAGTGCATATCAAGCATTCTCCAGAATAGATAACATATTGGGACACAAAACAAGTCTCAATTCAAAAAGTTTGAAATCATACCATACATCTTTTCTGATCATAATGCCATGAAACTAGAAATCAACCACAAGATAAAACAAAACAAAACTGGAAAGAACACAAATACATGGAGGCTAAATAACATGCTACTAAACAATGATTGGGTCAACCAAGAAATCAAAGAAGAAATTAAAAATACATGGAGACAATGAAAATGAAAACACAATAATCCAAAATCTATGGTATGTAGCAAAGGCAATTCTAAAAGAGAAGTTTAGCAAAACAGGCTTACTTTAAGAAGCAAGAAAAATCTCAAACATCCTAACTTCTATACCTAAAGAAGATAGAAAAGGAAGAACAAACGAAACCCAAATCCAGCAGAAGGAAGGGCATAATAAAGATTAGAGCAGAAATAAAAGAGAAACTAAAGAAACAATAGACCATATCAATGAAACCAGGAGCTAGTTCTTTGAAAAGATCATCAAAATTGCTAAACCTCTAGGCAACTTTATCCACCAAAAAAAGAAAAAAAAGTGGGGGGAGGGAGAGGAGAAATAATAACTGACACTATAGAAATACAGAGGATTGTAAGAGAATAGTATGAAAAATAACATGCCAAACAATATGACAACCTAGGACAAATGGATAAATTCCTAAAAACATATAACCTATCAAAACTGAAACAAGAAGAAATAGAAAGTTTGAACAAAAATAGTTTGATTAACAGCAGTGATACTGAATCAGAAATCCAAAAACTTCCAACAAGCAAAAGCCTAGGACCAGACAGCTTCACAGGTGAATTCTATCAAACACTTAAGAGTTAATACCTGTTCTTAAACTTTTCCAAAAAATAGAAGAGGAAAGGAAGCTTCCAAACGCACTCTGTGAGGCCTGCATTACCTTGATACCAAAACCAGATAAAGACACCACAAAAAGAGAGAACTACAGGCCAATATCTCTGATGAGCATAGATGGAGTAATCCTCAACAAAATATTAGCAAACCAAATCCAACAATAAATAGAGTCACTCACAATCATGTGGAATTTATCCTAGGATGCAAGCAGGGTTATTATTCGCAGATGAATCAACATGATATGTCACATCAACAAGAGAAAGGACAAAAACCTTATGATCATTTCAAAACATAGAAAAAGCATTTGAAAAGTACAATATCCATTCATGATGAAAACCCTCAACAGAGTAAGTTTAGAGGGAACATACCTCAACATAATAAAAGACCATATATGAAAACCCCCAACTAAGATAATATTTAATGGTGAAAAACTGGGAGCTTTCCCTGAAAGGTCAAGAACAAGATAAGGATGTCCACTCTTGCCACTTTTATTAAACATAGTATTAGAAGTCCTAGCCACAGCAATGACAGAAGAAAAAGGAAAAAAAGTGATCCAAATTGCTAAGGAAGAAGTAAAACGACTCTTGGCAGATGACATGGACGCAATATATGGAAAACCCTAAAGACTCCACCAAAAACTACTAGAACTGATAAGCATATTCAGTAAGGTCATAGGATACAAAATCAATAGAAACCCATTTAATTTCTATACACTAATAATGAGGCAGCAGAAAAAGAAATTAAGAAAATGATCCCATTTATAATTACACCAAAAATAATAAAATACTGGGTTCCCTGGCTGGCTCAGTTGATAAAGCATGTGACTCTTGATCTCAGTGTTATGAGTTTGAGATCCATGTTGGGTGTGAAGATTACTTAAAATGAGTAAATAGAACTTTGAAAAAAGGGGGGCAATGGAAAGGCGGGTGAAATAGGCAAAGGGGATGAAGAGTGCACTTACATGAGGAGCACTGACTCATGTATAGAATTGTCAAATCACTGTATTGCACACCTGAAATTAATGTAACACTATGTTATCTACACTGAAATTTAAAAAGAACTTAATGGGAAAAAGGTGGTAAAAAATACTAATGTAATGTTCACTGAATTTTAAATGGGATTTTAAATGGGATTGACTCTATGTAATTTTACATTAATGAAACAATTTAATTTTATGATTATAAAACAATTTAAATGTCATAATAACCCATGAAAGAATTTTAAAAAGTTAAACTTTCCATTAACTATATAGATATATATGTGTATATTTTAATTTTTTTTTTTTAAGGAAAGCTTTTACAGGTCAACACTGGTGCTAAAGAACAGTTATTCTTTGAAGCTCCCAGAGGGAAAAAACAAACCATCCCCAGTGTGGAGGTAGGAAGATAATAGTGCTTGCAGTGTTGTTATGACTAAGTGGTTAGAACACTGATGCCCACCTTCTATCATTTACATATGAAGCCTGTTCTCACATTATTCAAGTCATGGCTATTCCTTCTCTGAGTTTATTTTACTGGCCTAGGCTATTAGATGAGTAAAGGAAAAGATGCTGTATTAAGAAAAGGAATAAAACAGGGGCACCTGTGTGGCTCCATTGGTTAAGCGTCTGACTCTTGATTTCGGCCCAGGTCCTGACGTCAAAGTGGTAAGATGGAGCCTTGTGTCAGGCCCAGTGTGGGGCCTGCTTGAGAGTCTCTCTCTCCTCTCCCTACTCACCACCCCCACCCTGCACTCACTTGCACTTGTGTGTACATGCTCTCTCTCTCAAAAAACAGGGGTGGGGTGAGAATAAATCAACTTTTACATCTAGCTGAGCTCCAGTCCAGTTACTTTCCTCCGAGGACGTGAGGCAAATAGAAGACATGCTGTTTTAGATGGAAGCACTGCATGTCTGTCAAATCTTTTGGAACCTATATGCCTAGGATGGTTGTTGGCAAATTCCTGTTTAATGAAAAGAAAAAAGAAAAAATGTGTTTCATTTTGTGACTGACAGTATTAGCAAAATTTTTTGACATGGCCAAGGAAGAGAGGCTCAACAAATTTAATATGAAAGTAGCTTAATGAGGAGATAATGTAAGTAAAGTAAGTAAAGATAATATAAGTAAAACTTCTGGGGCCCCTGGGTGGCTCAGTCATTATCTCAGGGTCCTGGGATCAAGTCACATCAGGCTCTGTGCTCAGCTGGGAGCCTGCTTCCCCCTTTCTCTCTCTGTCTGCATCTCTGTCTACTTGTGATCTCTGGCTGTCAAATAAACAAATAAACTCTAAAAAAATTTTAATTTTAGGGGCACCTGGGTGGCTCAGTGGGTTAAGCCTCCGTGCTCAGCTCGGGTCATGATCTCAGGGTCCTGGGATCGAGCTCCGTATCGGGCTCTCTGCTCGGCGGCGAGCCTGCTTCCCCCTCTCTCTCTGCCTGCCTCTCTGCCTACTTGTGACCTCTCTGCCTGTCAAATAAATAAATAAAATCTTTAAAAATTTTTTTTAATTTTACTTGTGACATATATAACTATAAAAATATTCAGATTTTTGTTGTCAGTTTTTAAGGTTTAGATATTGCAAACTTACAGCCTTTTTTTTTTCTTTTTAGGTAGAAAAAATTTGTTGGGCCTCATGGACAGGTGTGCTTGGTTTATGCTGTGAGGGAATTTGGCCAGTAATTGGAGAAGTCACAGACATAACTGCCTCTTGTCTCACCAGTGACAAAATGGTCCTAGCTACTGGGGATGATTTGGGATTTGTGAAGTTATTTAGATATCCTGCTAAAGTATGTGTTTTTCTTTAACTCCCCTAATGATCATAATTATAAAAATAGTTAAGGTAATGCCCTTTCATAGTATTTCATTGTTGTAATATGAATATTACATATGTAATATGAAGAGTTTAGCATTATGTATACTATTTTTTACGTATTTATAACTTTTTATTTAGAAGTAGTCTTACAATTTATGATCCCATGCCTTAAGTTGTATTGTGCAGTGTTTCTCAGTATTGAGGAATATAAATACCCCTTCTAAAAAGAAACATTTCTTTTATCCCTAATATTAACTTAAATAATTTTGGTATTCATTTGATTAAATACATACCATTAACAGTAAACACAAACTCTTTATATTTACAGCTTTAAATTTTAAAATGTTTCAACCATTAGATCCAAAATACTATAAATACAATACGTATAAAATTAAAATAGCATTGACTCAATGTAATGAATGATGTTATTTTGCTAAAACTAGACTGCAAAGTCTCTTTGGAATGCTATGTGCTCATGCTCTGGTGTACTGTGTGATGATTGAATTCTCTTAGTGCTTTCCTCTGTTCAAGGTACTGGGAAACATTAGGCTTTCACTTATCACGAAAATAAAATTCATATATCAGGTCCAGATGCATTATTTTTTCATTATTTTAGCTGATTCAGATATACAGTTGACCCTTGAACAATGTGGGGGCTAGGGATACTGACCCCCTGCAAAGTCAAAAATCCACGTATAACCGTTGACTCACCAAAAACTTTACTGA
Source organism: Taxidea taxus jeffersonii (assembly GCA_003697995.1). Lineage (NCBI taxonomy): Eukaryota > Metazoa > Chordata > Mammalia > Carnivora > Mustelidae > Taxidea > Taxidea taxus. The sequence goes on along the minus strand of ML104692.1, from coordinate 11,889 downwards.
TAGTCTAGTGTTGACTGGAAACCTTACCAATAACAGTCAACACGTATTTTGTATGTTGTATGTATTATATACTGTATTCTTATAATAAGATAGAGAAAATAAAATGTTATTGCAAAAATATTATTTTAAAAATATGGAAAATACATTTACAGTGCTATACTATGTTTATCAAAAAATATCTGCATTTAAGTGGACCTGTGCAGTTCAAACCCATGTTGTTCAAGGGTCAACTGTATATTATAACCTGGCATGAATATAAACATAAGTTTGAAATGGGGCACTGAAATCGTATAATGATTTCTTAAGTAGCTGCTCATTTTTGTATTTTTAGATCACCATTAAAATGAAACACAAGTTTAAAAATTCTCATAGAGAACCCAGGCACCTGAGGAAATATTCCACACAGCCCTGTTTTAGATGCACTTGCGACAGAACCTTAATTGATAAGAATATGTTCTAATATGGCATTTATTGTTCAGAAACTTCACTTCCAGATTTCTAGATGGTATAGATGCCTTAAAATAGGACCATTTTCAAGTAGTAATATTTCTAAAAGACTGTGAATATTTTTTTCATCTTTAGGGAAAATTTGGAAAATTTAAGAGGTATGTGGCCCATAGTACACATGTCACCAATGTTCGCTGGACTTACGATGATAGCATGTTGGTTACTTTAGGAGGTGCAGATATGTCTTTAATGGTTTGGACAAATGAAATGGAAGGCTATCAAGAAAAAAGGCCTTGTGATAGTGAAGAATCTGATACAGATTCAGAAGAAGATGGAGGTATGTCATTTAAAAATATTTTAATAAAAGCAAAAATAGTTTAGCACAACTGATTTAAACTATAGCACTTAAACAAGTAATAATAATGTTTGAATAATTGTGGTTTTAGTCTTTGTGGTCTGCTTAACACCAGACTTGGTTTTATGCCTCAAAAATAACAGACTGGCATATATTGATGACTTAAATATTTTTCATCTACAAATGTATGATAATCCCACTTTAAGTACTGTTAAAATAAGTTTTATGGTGGGGCACCTGGGGAGCTCAGCTAGTTAAGTGTCTGCCTTCAGCTTGGGGCATGATCCCAGGGACCTGGGATCAGGCCCCACGTCGGGCTCCCTGCTCAGCAGGAGTCTGCTTCTCCCTCTGCCTCTCTTCCCCCACTCGTGCTTGCTGTGTCTCTCTCAAATAAATAGAATCTTTTAAAAAAATTTTCATGGTATTGAACTGCATATATTTTTTAAAGATTTTATTTATTTATTTGACAGACAGAGATCACAAGTAGGCAGAGAGGCAGGCAGAGAGAGAGAGAGAAGCAGGCTCCCCGCCGAGCAGAGAGCCCGATGCAGGGCTCGATCCCAGGCCTCCAGGATCATGACCTGAGCTGAAGGCAGAGGCTTTAACCCACTGAGCCACCCAGGTGGCCCTTGAACTGCATATTTTAAAATGATTTTTGTCTTTTCCTAATATATAAATAATACCATCTCATTATAGAAAAATTAAAAATACATTTTGCAATAAAAATAAACATAGCACCCATAATTTGACCACTCAGAGGTAACTTCTGTTAACATACTGAGGTATTTCCATAGGGATATGTGCATTTATATACATAATATTTTTAAACAAAAATGATATACTGAATTTGTATTTTATAGGCTGTTATCTCTTAGTGATATTTTGAAACCATTGTTACATATAAATATTCTATATAATTTTTATTGGCTGTTATATTATTTCATAATTTGGCTATGACACTAGCTTATTTTATATTGTTGATCACCCTTGTATCCAATTTATAGGATCATACTAGAACTCCTCAGTTGTAACTTAGAGAATAATTCTTGTGTTTTGGTGGCAGGCTATGACAGTGACGTTACAAGGGAGAATGAAGTCAGTTACACCATTAGAGCCTTATCAACAAATATTCGCCCAATGTTTGGAGTCAAGCCTCATTTGCAGCAAAAAGAACCTTCAGTTGATGAGAGGTAACAATAAAATTTAAAACTAGATGAAGAAAAATATATCGGCATTAAAATTGAATTTATTGTTTAACTGAATGAATTTTTGTAAAAACTAAGTAGCAGTGGTACTTTTGGATTTTCCAGAGCCCAGCACCTCTTTGAAAAAGTTTGTCCTTAAATACTTCTTGGGGAGGACACCATCTCTTGCAAGTAGTTTAAAGAATATACAAAGTGTTTATGATTAAAGGAATATTATTTGCTAACTTTTATAAATATGAGAGGGTTGTAGGAAATAATAAAATTTGAATCCAATACCAAGTATGTTTTAGGAAGCACTGAGCAGAGATAGGGTTAAATTTTGAAAGGCATTTTTGTCCATTTGCCTTTAATCAAGGATAGAAAATCATTATTTAAGAATGTTTCCAGGAGTGCCTGGGTGGCTTAGATGGTTAAGCATCTGCCTTCGGCTCAGGTCATGGCCCCAGGGTCCTGGGATCAAGCCCTGCATTGGGCTCTTGCTCCACAGGGAACCTGATTCTCCCTCTCCCTCTACTGCCCACCCTGCTTGTGCTCTCTCATGCTCTCTGTCAAATAAAATCTTTAAAAAAAAAAAAAAAAAGATTTTTTCAAGAGGCAAATTGAAGTTTAGCTTCCCATTAGAGAATGGGAATTACTGGTTTTTGTCTAGAAGCAGTACATCAGTAATAAAAGCTATGCCCACAGCAATTTTATAAGGAGAGAGAACTTTTTAATAAAGCCTCTGAGTTAGATGACAGCTTGAGAGGAATTGTGAACATCACAGGATGCTTTTAAAATCATTTGGGAATATGGAAGACAATAAAGAGGTGTATGAATCAGTGAATGACATGGACTTCAGAAGAGTAGAGTTTTTAAGAAATGATAAAGGAAAAATTATCCAGAAACTGCAGTGAGGAGCCAAGAAGGAGTGAAAGGTTGGAACAGCAGTGACCTCTTCTGTCTAAAGACGTGCTGAGGAGAACTTTGTTATGATAAGTTGGTAAGAATAGTTAAAAATGAGGGAAAAGTTAAAAATGAAAGGGAATTTACTCACATTGAACAGAATTTGTGGAAAATTTGAGTGAACAATGCGTGGGGCTCAGCTAGATAGAAAAAACAGTACAAGAAAGCACTGGCAGAGTGGTTGGAGTTTGCACTATGGGCTTAACCTTCAGGAGGAAGGATGAAATTGGAAGGATGAAGTGCATGTTCTTGGTGGAAAAGGGGAATCTAGAGGGTCTCTGAACAGACTAGCCACACGGGTTCCCATGAAAGTTCTAGGGGGACTGTTGAGTCATGATGTCTCCACAGCTTCTCTTCTAGGTGCCCACTTGCTGGTGAGTACCCAATAATAGCATTGATGTCACCTTTACGGATAGGGGGTAGAGGGTAAATATTCATTTTATCATCACTATTAAGAAAGTATTAAATTAGAGATACGTTTTGGGACACCTGGGTGGCTCAGTTGATGAAGCATCTGCCTTAAGCTCAGGTCATGATCCCAGAGTCCGGGGATAGAGCCCCGCATCAGACTCCTTGCTCAGCGGGGAGCCTGCTTTTCCCTCTCCCTCTGGCTGCCACTCCCCCTCCTTGTGAGCTCTCTCTCTTTCTGACAAATAAAATCTTTTTAAAAATTAAATATTTTAAAATAAAACATAAAGTAAATTAGAGATACGTTTTAAGAAAGCTGAGCATACCATAATCTAAATATCAAGATCCATGGTTGAAGTGACCTGGTGGGGGGCAGTATCTTACAGTGCAAAAGACATGGTTTTTAGAGTCAGACAAATGGGTTAAAATACTAATTTTTATCATTTTGCTCTTGTGTCACCTTGAAAAACTATTTGTTGCCTTTAAGCCTCTGTTTCCATAGAGATTAATGAGCCTTATAATCACTAACTTATGGAATATTTTATAAAATGAAATAAAATGTATATAAAGAAGTTAGGTAGTAAGTCTTTACCACTCCTCCCTGCAAATGAAATACAGAGTCACCTGAGGAAAATAAACTGAAACATTTTTTGAAATTATCCATAAAGTAGTGAACAATATCTATATATTACCCAGAGAAATACATATATATAAGTTTGCAAATGTGGATGTTCCTAATGAGCATAGTATAGTGCTTAAAATTACTTAAATTATATCTCACAGGTATGAAAAGTGAAACTGTACTATAGGGAGGAAGGAACTCTAGACATTCCTGTAAATCTTTTTCATTTATTTATTTTTTAAGAAAAATATCAGATAGGGATGCCTGGGTGGCTCAGTTGGTTAAGCAGCTGCCTCCGGCTCAGATCATGATCCCAACGTCCTGGGATCGAGTCCCACATCGGGCTCCTTGCTCAGCAGGGAGCCTGCTTCTCCCTCTGCCTCTGCCTGCCATTCTGTCTGCCTGTGCTCCCTCGCTCTCTCTCTCTCTCTAACAAATAAATAAAATCTTTAAAAAAAAAAAAAAAAAGAAAAGAAAAATATCAGATAAATTAGGTATATCAGGAAATGTGACCACATTTTAATCTGTAAGCTGTCATTTATGGTAAAACACTTAAAATTCCTCCCTTATTAATAAAGTGACCCAAATTCTGACACATGGAAATATTTTTCTGCTCATGAAAAATGCTTGATGCTGTCATAATCTTTGCTGTTAGCTTGCATTTTTTACACTAAGATTTTCCAAATTATTTTTGAAATTATTTTGCATTTGTTCTCAGTTTATTTTACAATTTCAGCTCTGCTGAATTCTTTTGAAAATGCTGAGGCAAAAAAGAAAGAAAGAAAGAAAGAAATTAATGAAAAGAAAATGCTGAGGCCAGAGTCCAAAATGACTCATTAGGAGTCCTCATTTTCATAAAATGAGAGAATCAAAAAAATGAAGATACTTCTTCTAACCAACTTTGCATGTATTTGTAAGGAGATATTATAGTCTAAATAAATGTTTTTGTATTTTAAATTAAATGTTGCTATCAAATATGAAAAAACAGTTTATAAACAGTGAAAGCAAATATTTGTCAGACAACCACTTAAAAGGTTTTGGATGAAATTGGTAACTACTCTACTTGGTTGACACTTTCATGGGGCCTTTTTTCCTAAATGACTATAATACTTTTATGTCTTTCTTTCTTTTTTTTTCTTTAAGATTTTATTTATTTAGGGGCACCTGGGTGGCTCAGTGGGTTAAGCCGCTGCCTTTGGCTCAGGTCATGATCTCGGGGTCCTGGGATCGAGTCCTGCATTGGGCTCTCTGCTCTGTCTGTCAAATAAATAAATAAAATCTTGAAAAAAAAAAGATTTTATTTATTTATTTGACAGAGATCACAAGGAGGCAGAGAGGCAGGCATAGAGAGAGAGAGGAAGCAGGCTCCCCGCCGAGCGGAGAGCCCGATGTGGGACTTGATCCCAGGACCCTGAGATCATGACCTGAGCCGAAGGCAGAGGCTTAACTCACTGAGCCACCCAGGCACCCCTATGTTTTTCTTTTTGTAGCAATTCTTATATCTTAAAGTAGTTGTCAGTCAAACTTCCAGTACTTTTTAGTAAAAATATTCAGAACAGTGGAGCATAATAGGCATTTTGGTATTTCCTTTGAATTCTGTTGCTGTTTCCTTTATCCTGTGTACTGAACTGCTGCATTTTAATCATCAATTATTCATCATCGGTGTTTCTTTTTTTCCCTTGTTCCTTTCAAAGGCAGGGGGTAGTAAGGTAAGTTTTATTAAATACAATATTTTATTCCATTATTCTTTTTTGATCTTTATTGTATTTTAAGTTGTTGATTTTTTTCCCTATAAAACATGGAACTATATTTATTAAGAAGAAATTAAAAAGTGAAATAAGTCCTCCAGAAAAGTTGCATTTACATATGTAGTATGTGGCTGCCACTGAGGTTTTTCATTATGATCATTTAGTTTTACAACAAACTCCAAAGTGTTTTAGTTATTCTGTAAGTTTCAGAGGTTTACAAAAATAGCCACACAGATTTATCAGTGTTTTTTAAATATGTAGTTTATAAGCCTGTTAGCTTCATTTAATGTATATTTATACATTCATTTAAAAAATTAACATAGGGCAATGATGATATTTGTATGTGTAATAAAATGATATATGCATAAAAGGGCTCTGTGGGACTTTCACAACTAGCTTTAGTGAGATGAACATGTCCTCAGGCAGTTTCTGAAACAGGACAGTGTGGAAAAAGTGTTTTAGAAGTAAAAATAAATACAAATAGGTAAATGCTGGGAGATAAGGATGAAAAAACTAGATATGAGAACAGATTGTACAGAAACTCAGATATAAGGCACTCCTTAATTTATTTGATAGACAGCAGAAATTCATTATTTGTTTTAAACAGGGGTGATATATACAAAGATAGGAGACTAGAGTGTTATGTGACTTCTAAAAAGGCCCACATATCTTAGACTGTTTTAACAAATAAAACATTCAGATCTAGCCTTAGATCTGAAGTAGCTTATTCAGGACTGTTCCCTGCATTTTAAAGGGACACTGACAATTTATAGTGAAAGTCACTTTTTTGAAAATAAAATTAAGGGGAGATACAATTGTTGTCTTGGGTGTGAGTGACTTTTATGGAGCAGTGACCTCTCTTTAAAAAAAATTATTTATTTTATTTATTATTTTAAAATTATTTTATTAACATATAATGTATTATTTGCCCCAGGGGTACAGGTCTGTGAATTGTCAGGCTTACACATTTCACAGCACTCGCCATATCACATACCCTCCCCAATGTCCATAACCCAACCACCCTCTCCATAACCCCCTACCCCCAGCAACCCTCTGTTTTGTGAGATTAAGAGTCCCTTATGGTTTGTCTCCCTCCTGATTCCATCTTGTCTCATTTTTTCTTTCCCTACCCCCCAAACTCCCCACTCTGCCTCTCAAATTCTTCATATCTGGGAGGTCATATGATAATTGTTTTTCTCTGATTGACTTATTATGCTCAGCATAATACACTCTAGTTCCATCCATGTTGTTACAAATTGACTTCCCTTTCATAAGCAGTTTTCATGAGAGTTTAGATGACCATTTGTCATCAGTGCTACAAAGGGATGTTTCTAGATGTGTAAAGACAACTCCTGGGGCCTCTGGATGGCTCAGCCGTTAAGCGTCTACCTTCAGCTCAGGTCATGATCCCAGGGTCCTGGGACTGAGCCCAGCATTGGGCTCCCTGGCTCAGCCAGGAGCCTGCTTCTCCTTCTCCCACTCCCCCTGCTTGTGTTCCCTCTCTCCTTGTCTCTCTGTCAAATAAATAAATAAAATCTTAAAAAAAAAAAAAAAGCTCCTGGTTTCAGTAGAGGGTGGTCGAAATGACTTTTGTGATCTCTTCCAATTCTCTTTTGGTCATTATGTTTTTAAAGGGATTCTTTTAAGTTACCTCCTTTACTAGCAAAATCCCAAAGCTGGCATGATCTTGAGTGACTCACTTTGCCTGGTAGGTTGGACTGGCTGACTGAGAAACCCTTTTGGGTCAGAGGAGGGGTTGCTTCCCTCCTTAGACAGTTTCCTTAATAGCATCTCCAGTATGATCAACTTTTTAAGTTTTTACCATTTTACTCCCACGCTTAAGAACAAAGATAAGCAGGGTGCCTGGGTGGCTCAGTGGGTTAAGTCTCTGCCTTCGGCTCAGGTCATGGTCCCAGGGTCTTGGGATCAAGCCCCACATCAGGCTCCCTGCTCAGTGGGAAGTCTGCTTCCCCCTCTCTGTCAAATAAATAAATAAAATCTTAAAAAAAAAAAAAGAACAAGATAAGCTTCAATATTTTGTTTGAAATTCAGAGTGCACTGTAGAAAAATAAGAACAGTAAGATTTAAAGTTTACAACTAGAATATGTTCAATTCTCATTTTTCTTTTTTTACCTTCTTTTGATTTGCTTGCCATTAATGGAGTAACTTTAGCCTTCTATGCAGTAATAAATAAAAACAGCAGCCCTTAATATATGCAATATGTTTTACCTGCATTAAACTTGTAAAAATATTTTATTACAGAAGTATTTTACTAGTGTTTTAAATTCAAATCTGTGTTGTAATCTTTTCCCTTTTTTATCTGCTGCTAAAAAGAGGTTCCAGGTAATACTCTCTCTTTGTTATACTTCATGAAACCAAATTTTGTATTTTTATCATCTTTCATTTTACCATTAATGAGCTGTGTTACTTGGTGTTCTTTACCTCTGTTCACAGTTTTCCACGTTTTTCTCCATTGAAATCAGCATCACTGAAACAAATAACATCTTAATTATTGGATTTCTGCTACATAAGTAATTGCTTTACCAAAACTTTATTTGTTCAACTTGTATAATTTTATAGTTGTGTAACTTTAAACAAAAATATACTATATAAGTTATCTTTAGAAAACTAAAATATACTTACCTGTTATACGGGTTTGCATGGATAAAAATTACCTGTTGTTGTTTGGGTTACAGTTAAAGCTGTCAGACAATAACACTGAATGAAGTTCACCAAAAAAACTGACCTAGAGAAAAGCCAAGGCTGCTATCATTCTTTAAAAAGGCCCAAATTAGGCGCGCCTGGGTGGCTCAGTTGATTAAGAGACTGACTCTTGATTTCAGCTCAGGTCATGATCTCAGGGTCATGAGATCAAGTCCCATGTCAGAGTGTGTGTGGAGCCTGCTTGAGGTTTTCTCCTTCTAAATAAATAAATAGGCCCTAAGAGAAGCATTTTTAAATGTTAAACATTATAAATCAGATTATATTACTTATAGACATTAAAACATAAAAAAGTTTTGAAACCAAACTTTCTATAATAATTTAAAGAGTTCTTTATATATTCTTACAAGTCCATATAATTTTTATGTCACCAGTCATGGTTACTTGCTTCTATATACAACTTCATATCATGTATGAATGTATTCACTTCCTTTATATTCCATATTCAAGATGAAGCACTTCATTCACTTTAATAGTTATGTAACTGGGATGCCTGGGTGGCTCAGTTGGTTAAGCAGCTGCCTTCGGCTCAGGTCATGATCCCAGCGTCCTGGGATCAAGTCCCACATCGGGCTCCTTGCTCAGTGGTGAGCCTGCTTCTTCCTCTGCCCGCCACTCTGCCTATGCTCGCTCCTGTGCTCTCTATTTGACAAATAAAATCTTAAAAAAAAAAAAAAAAGTTATGTAACCTGGAAATCCTTGTGAAAATGCAAATATGCTTTTATCATTTAACTTTATACACTTAATCAGACATCGGATTCTTTTTCCCACGGCAAACTCATTTCGTGTCGTTTTCTGCTTTAGTTTTTACAAATTGAATGTTAACTTAAAATTTGGAAGGGGGAATTTATAGCATGATTGATTTAGATTCAGTATTCAGGTTATTAAACATTTGATTAGTTACCTGAGATAAAAATAAACCAAATGAGGTGGGTTTTTTCAATTAAAAGATTTTAGGGAGAGTCAAGATGGCGGAGAAGTAGGAGGCTGAGACGACATCAGCCAGCAGGAGATCAGCTAGATAGCCTATCAAACCATTCCGAACACCTACAAATCCAACAGGAGATCGAAGAGAAGAAAAACAACAATTCTAGAAACAGAAAATCGACCACTTTCTGAAAGGTAGGACCAGCGGAGAAGTGAATCCAACGCGATGGGAAGATAGACCCCAGGGGGAGGGGCCGGCTCCCGGCAAGCGGCGGAGCACAAAATCAGAACTTTTAAAAGTTGGATCCACGGAGGGACATCACTCCAGGGGCTAAACTGGGGTGAAGACCTCACGGGGACAACGTGGACTCAGGTCCCACGGGGTCACAGAAGGATCGGGGGTGTCTGAGTGTCGCAGAGCTCACAGGCATTAGAGCGGGGAAGTCGGCTGCGGAGACAGAGCCGAGATTTCCTAGTGGTCTGTGACACGGACCGCTGCTCTGTGGCACTGGCCGGTGCTCTGTGCGAGGGGTCCCCACAAGATCCCGGGAGACTCCGACCCGGGAGAGCTCAGGGATCTACGGGGTCCGGAGACTCCAGGTGGGACTCTGCCAGAGACAGAGACGCTTGGTCACAGGCTGGGTTAGCTCGGAGCACTCCCAGAAGCCAGTGAGACGGGACTGCTTACGCACGATTTTCTCTGAGCGCGGTCTGCGGGCTCGCGCGGTCTCCGGGCGCAAACGTGGGCTGGGGAGACCGGAGGGATTAAACGCTTTTCTCTGAAGGCGCACTGAAGACTGGGGCCCCTAGCTATCGGCTCCTCTGAACCGGAGATTGGGAGGCCGCCATTGTCATTCCCGTCCTCCGGAACTCTACAGAAAGCCCGTTCAGGGAACAAAAGCTCCTGAAAGCAAACCTGAGAGGATTACTTAGCCCGGCCCCTGGTAAGGGCGGTGCAACTCCGCCTGGGGCAAAGACACCTGAGAATCACTACAACAGGCCCCTCCCTCAGAAGATCAAAGAAATACAGCCAAGACCAAGTTCACTTAACAAGGAGAACAGTGGATTCTTATCTGGACAAAATGACAAGGCGGAAAAACTCACCACAAAAAAAAGAGCAGGAGACAGGACCGAAGGCTAGGGACCTAATCAATACAGACATTGGTAATATGTCAGATCTGGAATTCAGGATGACGATTCTCAAGGTTCTAGCCGGGCTCGAAAAAGGCATGGAAGATATTAGAGAAACCCTGTCAGGAGAAATAAAAACCCTTTCTGGAGAAATAAAAGAAATAAAGTCTAATCAAGTTGAAATAAAAAAAGCTATTAATGAGGTGCAATCAAAAATGGAGGCTCTTACTGCTAGGATAAATGAGGCAGAAGACAGAATTAGTGATATAGAAGACCAAATGGCAGGGAATAATGAAGCAGACCAAAAGAGAGACAATCAACTACTGGACCACGAGGGGAGAATTCGAGAGATAAGTGATGCCATAAGACGAAACAACATTAGAATAATTGGGATTCCAGAAGAAGAAGAAAGAGAAATAGGAGCAGAAGGTATACTGGAGAGGATTATTGTAGAGAATTTCCCTAATATAGCAAGGGGAACAAGCATCAAAATCCAGGAGGCGCAGAGAACACCTCTCAAAATCAGTAGGAACCGACCCACACCCCGCCATCTAATAGTAAAATTTACAAGTCTTAGCGACAAAGAGAAAATCCTGAAAGCAGCACGGGACAAGAAGTCTGTAACGTACAATGGTAAAAATATTAGATTGGCAGGAGACTTATCCACAGAGACCTGGCAGGCCAGAAAGAACTGGCATGATATATTCAGAGCACTAAACGAGAAAAACATGCAGCCAAGAATACTTTATCCAGCTAGGTTATCATTGAAAATAGAAGGAGAGATTAAAAGCTTCCAGGACAAACAAAAACTGAAAGAGTTTGTAAACACCAAACCAGCTCTACAGGAAATATTGAAAGAGGTCCTCTAAGCAAAGAGAGACCCTAAAAGTATTACCAGAAAGGAACAGAGACATTATACAGTAACAATCACCATACAGGCAATACAATGGCACTAAATTCATATCTCTCAATAGTTACCCTGAATGTAAATGGGCTAAATGCCCCAATCAAAAGACACAGGGTTTCAGAATGGATAAAAAAACAAAACCCATCAATATGCTGCCTACAAGAAACTCATCTTAGACCTGAAGACACCTCCAGATTGAAAGTGAGGGGGTGGAAAACAATTTACCATGCTAATGGACATCAGAAGAAAGCTGGGGTGGCAATCCTTATATCAGATCAATTAGATCTTAAGCCAAAGACTATAATAAGAGATGAGGAAGGACACTTCATCATACTCAAAGGGTCTGTCCAACAAGAAGATCTAACAATTTTAAATATCTATGCCCCTAACATGGGAGCAGCCAACTATATAAACCAATTAATAACAAAATCAAAGAAACACATTGACAAGAATACAATAATAGTTGGAGACTTTAA